>UCOH01010142.1:0-18590 GCA_900474275.1 Synergus japonicus
TATATATATATATATATAAATATATATTTTTTTTTAAAATCAATTACAAATTTTGAAAGCATATTCCGTCTTAGAAAACTTCCTTAGGACTAGCAATGAGTGATCAGTAGCTTGTCCTTATGTTTGGTTAATCGCTCGCCGTTCTCGGTTTTCAAAATGACGTTATTATTCTCTGTGAATCCAACTATCGTGTAGGATCCCGTAGCTCGACTATCGAATTTTCCGTCCCGAACTTCCTTTAGGGTGTAAGCTTGGTATCCAATTTTTCCTTTTAAGAGTTGAGCCTTGCGATCATACTGCTCTTTAGAGCGAAAACAGGGCTACCGCGTGGGCGATCGTGGTTGTTCTTAAATCGGGTATGGGGACCGCAATGCAATACTTACTAAAATTGTCTTGCATTGTTAAGATGTGACGATTCCCATTTGGTGTGGTAGGCAATTTCCGTACAGTGTCTAAAGATTCTTTTTCAAAGGGTTCGATTGAGGTATCCGTTATAAACATCGGTTCGCGAGTTCGAACTTTTACGAGCTTTTGTTCGAGACAGCTCTGACAACCGCGAACAAACTCACCTATCTCGTCCCGTAAACCGGGCCAAGTGTATCGTTCTCGAATACGACGGTATGTCTTCGTAATGCCCTTGTGACCACCTATAAGACTGCCGTGATACTCGGCGATAATCTTGGATCTTAATTCGGGGAGTAGTACTTCGATTTTACCATGACATAGGGTGACAATGATCTTACTGTCACAAAATGCGTTTGCTATGAGCTCCGTCATTTTATTTTGTGGTAGCGACCCCAGCAAATCTCCCGAATTGGCCATCCGACAAGATGTTTGATTATCTTGCTAAAGATAAGTAAAGTAGCGCAAAGATTTCTTACTCCTCGAGTCACATCCTTCCAGTCGATTTCGTCCGAGTGTCGTACTTTTACTACGACAGAATACTTTTTATATCGACCGTTAGGAGTAACTAAGACTTGTCTCTTTTTAGGCCTATACTCCCAGAGGTCTTCGTAATCAAGACGCTCTGTAGCGATGAGGAGTTTTGCTACAGGGTTTGATGGCTCGCAATCGTCAGATATAAAATGAGCATAATTTTCTCGTCGATATGTTAAACCTTCCGTCCATTGATGATTAACTCCTGGTTCCCTCGTGCCAATGCTTATTGGCTTTGGACTCACTCTTAGCTTATCGGGGCGAATTAGGAGTACGATAGGACAGTGATCACTTCCGAAAATATCATCCCTCATGATACTGTCATAGATCGCGGTGCTTCCTCGCTTTGAAATCAGAAAGTAGTCGAAGCGCCATCCGATGTTCCTTTCTCGATGGTCATTTGAGTACTTCCAGAAAGAATAAGAGTTCCTTTTATTCGGATATACAAATCTGAAAGAATCTATGAATCCCTCCTTCAATAATTCGGTGAAGCTTTCTCTCTCTTCTTTTGAGAATCCAGCAACTCCGATGTTTCTTCGTGGCTCGGCTAGGTCTATTTCATTATGAGACACGTTTAAATCTCCACAAATGATAACTAGCTTTTTCTGATCTAATTTCTTCACAAAATCCTTGAAGTATCATTCTAATCATTCTAGTCGTTTTTGCAGTTTTATCAATTCATCACCGGAATATGGGGCACAGACGTTGACCAAGAAGAAGTTTTCGTATTCACCAGAGATAACTCTTGCCTCCTCATCCAGTTTAGTATTCTGTAAGCCGTGTATAATTTTAATAGAGACAACCTTTGAAAATATAGCCACACCGCAATAGCCCTTTTGGATTCCTTCCAGGAAGTAGTGATGGTAACCTTCTGGTTTAACCTTTAGGGGTAGCTTTTTAAAATCGCACCTTATTTCCTGAAATGCGATTATATCCGGATTCTCTTTAGTTAAGTATTCGGATCCTCCCTTTTTCACGATTGATCGAATACTCGACGTATTCCAAGAACATATCTTCAAGAGATTTGGAAAATCTGTCTCTGGTGAGTCGGATGTGGATGAATCGTCAACATAGGGGAGTTCAACATTTATTAGAGAACTAGGAAATGGATCAGAGCCGCCTTCCATTCTCTTGGTTAAGCTAGGTTGTTGAAGTCTACGCGGATTCACTCCCGTTTTATCTTTAAAAGAACCTTTATTTGTATCCTTATAGGATTTCGTATTAGAGAATGGAGTTGATCTCTCTTCTGGGTTTATATAAGGCGCTAGAGTGGAGCACAATTCCTTCGTTGTGATCTGTTTTCCCAAGATTGGTGATCGTATTGGGGATTTGGTTTCCTCTGGCAAATTAAATCTAACTGTGCTCCTTCGCGGTGCACCGGAATTTTTTTGTAAAGATGGTGAAGGAGCAAGATGAGATTTTTGATTCTCTTCATTTGGTGACTCCTCTCGTTCCTGGCTTGTCCCTTGAGTCAATTGTTTCTCATAGGTTTCGAGAAAGTTTTTAACTCTATTGGAGAATGCATCGACATCATATTCTCCACAGAGATCAAGATCTTCCAGTTGTTGGAGCAACTCTTCATCTTCTTCTCCTTCAGAGACGTGCGTGCATGTAGGTTGGATACTATCTTCCATTCCTTCATTTTCCCAACACATAGACTCTTGGGCAAGGTTGAAGCCATCCGATTTCCTTTCTTGGATGGATCTATCGAATTTAGAGAAGGATTTTTGGAGATCCTGTTTCAAATTTTTCAGTTTAGAGGGGGAATCCCCGTTATCATCTTCGTTCGTTTCTTCATCGTCGCTGGACATAGCCGGCGGTAGTACATTCACGAACACTTGTTCAGGGATAGGGGTTTCTTCTTCCTCGGAGATTGATGGTCTGTCAATACCTTCCCTTGCGAGTTGATCGGCCATTTCGTTCCCGTGGATACCTTGGTGACTTGAGACATGTTCCCAGATTATCTCCAAAGGCGCAAGAGCGGATTTCATCTTTTCTAATTCGTTTCGATTTATGACTGGTTTGTTCTCACGTGTTTTCCAGTCATTTTATTCCCACTTGGGCATCCATTCAGTGGCACTTTGAATTAAAAATGTTGAGTCTGTCTTAATTCTCAATTTCCTTATTCCATCTTCATACGCCTTTTTGCCTGCAACAGTTGCTGCTTCGATTTCTGCGGCGTTATTTGTTTGCCGACCCCTGGATGCTCTAGAGGTGTTCAAGGGGTGGTCAGGTCCGAACCAGACACCTATTCCTGCTCAGGATACCCCATTCTTGTCATAAGTGCATGCGCCGTCGACGTATACATCGGTGAAGACGTCTGTAGGTGAAGGGAACCAAGGATTCGGTCTCTGTATTCGTGGGTCTCTGCACTCTTAGGGTCAGTTTCATCCCTTTTAGGCACCAATATGGGTTCTAAGCGTCTCACTAATCTTCTTCCTACCGTGCTTTCCTCGAGATCTGTGGGTTTAAATACCAGATTGGGAAATGCTCAATACTTTTCAGTATTTGATTTAGCAAGCGGTTTTCACCAAGTAGAAACTCACCCCAAGGATCGTATCAAAACAGCCTTCTCAATACCTCGTGGCCATTTCGAATATTCTGAGATCTTATCTCAGAATTTGATTTAGCAAGCGGTTTTCACCAAGTAGAAACTCACCTCAAGGATCGTATCAAAACAGCCTTCTCAATACCTCGTGGCCATTTCGAATATTCGAGATCTGGGGGTTTATAGGCTACATCGGGTTTTTTCCGAATTGGGTCCGGGATTGGGTTCTTTCTGGGTCTTCCTGGTCGCCTAGGGGGAGCTTCTGTAGTAGTCGTAGGGGTTATGATTCTGGATTTTGTTGGTTTAAAATTGGTTGTACTGGGTACTGCTGGCTTTCCCCTCTCAAACTGAACCGTTTTCTTAGGTCGTCCAACACGACGAGGCGGCTCAGATGAAGACTGGGATGCAGATCCACCCTTGGTTGAGCCACTTCCGGAGGCAGCTTAATGCGTTAGGATCAACACCTTTGCTGGATTCTTCTTCAATTCCGACTTCGCTAGTTTTTAAATTTGATCAGAATTTCTTCGAAGAGAAGCGGAACCGAAAGGAGTATCAGAATCCTCAGAATTTTTAGTTTCGAGGGAATTCGTGGTTTCGTTTCCAAGTTTTGGATTTCTTGAGAGAGCTTCCACGCCTCTGTTCAATTTTCCCTGTTTGTATTCAAATACATATTGATAGTTGCGGAGCTTATGTCTCCAGTGCAAGAGCCTTGCTCCAGGGTTATTTATGTAATTCATCCAGTGAACGGGTTCATGATCACAGGCTAATAGAAATTCTCGACCGTAAAGGTAGGGTCTAAAGTTTTTTAAAGACATTCCCTTTCTTCTTGGGGATATTTTTTCTCGCATTCGTTCATTATTCGGGAGAAATATGCAACAGGCATATCCATTCCTTTCTTGTCTTGAGTTAACATTGCTCCTACGGCGTACTCTGAAGCGTCAGTAGTGAGCTTGAAGGTCTTTTCAAAATTGGGATATTGAAGAATGGGTTCATTACATAGGCATTCGCACAGTTGCTTGAAGCTTTGATCTTGTTCTTCCGCCCATTCCCATTTCTTATCCGTTTTGAGAAGTTCTGTCAGGGGTTTGGAAAACTTGGCATAATCTTTAATGAATCTCCGATAGTATCCGGACAGACCCAAAAATTGTCTGGCTGCCCGAATCTTGGTGGGAGTTGGAAAATCTTTAATAGCTTCAATCTTTACCGGATTGGGTTTCAACCCTTTGTTGCTAATAATGTGTCCCAGATAATTTACCTCAGTCTGTAGGAAATCACATTTATCCGGTTGTAGCTTTAAATTTGCTGATCGAAGCCTGTCAAACAACTTTCTTGCTTTTACGTCGTGTTCCTTCAAATCTAAGGAATGAATCACTATATCATCCAGGTATACGAATGCTTCTGTTCCATGCATACCCTTTAGGACGGTGTCCATCAGACTGTTTTGATACGATCCTTGGGGTGAGTTTCTACTTGGTGAAAACCGCTCGCTAAATCAAATACTGAAAAGTATTGAGCATTTCCCAAGTGATCGAGGATTTCGGTTATATTTGGTAAGGGGTGCACGTCTCCGATAACCTTTTCGTTAAGGGCTCTAAAATCAATAACAACTCTCCATTTTCTTTCTCCGGATCCATCGAGTTTTTTCGGGATGATCCAAATAGGAGAGCTGTAGGGTGATTCAGAGTTTCCTATTATGCCACTATCATATTGTTTCTTTAGTTGTATATCCACTTGTTCAGCAGCTTCGTGGGGGTATCGATACTGTTTCCTTACGACTATCTCGTTATCAACAGTAGGAATTCGATGCTGTATCAAGTGGGTAGCGGTAAGTCTTTCACCGTTAATATGGAATATGTCGGCAAAATCTTTTACCCAGCTGAGGACGTACCCTTTTTCTTCCGGACTTAGCTTATCGATTCTAAGACTTTTGACTCTGTCAGCATGGTTATTTCCGGTGATCTGGTGTGAATCCTTTATCAAATATTCAGTCTCGGAAGTAGCGGATTCCTCTTCAAAGTTTTGATAGTCATAAGGAAAAACTTCTTAGGGCGCAATTTCTAGTTCCACGTCCTCTTCAAGAGTGTTTATTGCTAATATTTGAAACTCGCCATTGCGGATAGATACCGCCGCTTCTTCCGCATATAGTCCTTCAGGGGTGTTGATTCACGGTAGATATCCTTCCTTGAGTTCTGAGTTAGCCACTGGTATCGTTATGGCCTGCCTAGTTCTTGCCCTAATTTTGAAGACTCGGCGAAATGACTTTATTGGTGGATTGATTGATTTCATCACTTTCAATGATTCTTCATCAATGAAAGGTATCGGGTTAACAGGGTCAGAATTTGTCACTATGGTGATATGTTGGAATGACATTTCGACCTGTTCTTGCCGCAAGTACGGCCTTCCGAGAATTCCGTCAGGGGAAATTGGGAAATCATTATTTACAATATGGAATTCCACCGAGACATTAAATAACGTTACATTCAATGTTTCGATGGTTCTCACAGCATTCCTTGTTATTCCTGTCAAGGTAGCCCATTTATTAGGCTGATGTGTTAAGTCCTGGCGTAGGGCTCGTGTTTTAATTAAGTTTACATCCGATTCGGGGTTTACAAGGAAATTGATCTTAGGACTTCTAAACTCTGGCGCACTCAGGGTGACCACTGGTGATGCTTCTGAGCGACGAGTCTTTTGAGAGCTTAGATCACCCACCGATCCAGGCGATGCAGATCTTAGCGGTGTTCTTGACCTTGAAGAATTACCTTGTCCCGTCCAGTGTGCATTGGACCCTTGTTAGTAAGAAAGAACCAGGACGTACTGGCATGGGAATTGGTAGTTTGATGGTAGATTAGCTGGGATTTTTATGGGCATGATATTTTGGAATTGATTTGGAAAATTGGGGGATGTAGTTCTATCAATTTCTATGTAATTTCCTTCCCTTCTGCCTCCTTTATGTTGAGAGTAAGGGCTTAATGAGCGGGCCGTCTTCTCTTGGACACGAGATGTAATAAGAAGAATGTTGTTTCTTCGCTTTTTCATTCTGCCTTTGCCTTTCTTCTACATGAAAGGAGGACTCTAGGGCCTTACTGAGGTCCTTTGGATTTCGGGTGTCTACGAGGGTAGACATTCCGTTCGGCAAACCTTTTATGAACGCATCAACTGCACATTCAATAATTGGTCCCATCGTAATGGTACTCTCCTTGACATCCTCTCCATCACCGCCTACTTCCCTATAGACGCGAGAGAATCTTTCTTCCAACGCGTGCCTTGCTCCGTTGAGCAATCCTTGTATTCGATCATAATAATCGCTGACCGTTTCGGTTTGATACATTCGAATATTCAGGATGTTCTCGAAATACCAATGATATTTTTTTGTTGGTGCGAATCGTTTTTTTAAATGCGCAATTAGATCTTTTACACGATTAAATGTTTTATCGCGTACGCTTTCGCGCGCGACGCCCTTGAGCTTACTTAAAACGACCGTGATGAATCCTGGTTCCGAGGCTTCAGTTATATACACTGCGCTATTCGCGATATCTTGTAAGAACTCTTTTAATTTAGGATTCTTACCATCGAAGGTCGGGATGTGGTATGTGCTCTGTTGGAGAGTCATACATTCCAATACACTGTCCATCGCGTTGGCTGACAATTCCGCGGTTGTTGTCAAATGGGGACGGGCCCTGATATTGTGATGCATACCCGTAATGGAGTCTTCTCTATAGTTACTATCGTCACCTTGGTTGTGCATCTTGAGAATCGATTTGAAATCGCTTGTAGATTCAATCAAGGATCACCAGTTCGATATCTTGATCGATACCAAAATCGTTCTCGGGAACAACAGTCTCAGCGTCCGAATCGTCGCGTTCGTTGATGAATCTATGCTCCTCAATAACTGCAACCCTTCTCGCTTCGAGCGCTTGTTCTAGGGGTGGATCAATAATAATGACCTCTACGCGTACTTCATTTATTTCTGGTACTGGAATTTGCAAGGTTCGAAGTGTTGGTTTTACCGCGAGAATAGGAATCGCTTTCCTTGCGGGTTTAATTAATTTATTATAAATGACTGAAGCATTAGAAATTTCTTTGGAAGTAGTTTCCAAATTATTCTTCCGACCACGTCCTCCTCTTTTAACGATAAATTTTTGAGGGACCTTGAATAGGGGTTGATTGTGGCTAGGCATTGGATAGACAGAACTACAAACGCTGCGTGACCATTCCTTCGCTTACGCGTATCAGTTCACGGTCAGCGCGGGAGAGTTTTATTAGTAACCCTTAAGCAATAAATTACATAAAGGTTATTCTGTCTTCCAATTTGAGAAAAATCCGAACGCTACAAAGGTTGCGTGACCATCCCTTCGCTTACGCGTATCAGTTCACGGTCAGCGCGGAGGAGCTGCATAAATTTGTAATTGAGTTGAACCCAGTTACAAATTTGAATAAGCTCGGATTTCACAAAAATTGAATTTTGGATTAATTATATATTCTAATTTATCAAAAAGAGAGAGAGGTGGGCTCTTATTTCAGGATGTCTGAATTTATTATTTAAACAATACCTAAATGAATTAATCCAGGTATTCCTAGGAGTCCACTCGAAGAAAAAGGGGTTAGAGTAGAGGCAAACTTGAACATAAGAAATTGACCTTGACACGGCAATTCTATTTCGCCAATGCTTACAATCTGTCCATTCCCAAAAATGTCAATAACTGACCGATCGATACTACTGAGATCCTCTATTGAATCTTCACTTATAAAATTACAGGGACTATCTATTTCAATATCCAAAACCGCAAATCCATTCGTTAGAATTTGTGAATCCAAGTAAATAACTTCCGGCAAATGAGGATATTGTGGGTAAAAATATTCATACGCGAAGGGCGGCATGAAGTTCTCGATCTATGATACCTATGGGACGATAGCGTAGGTTCATTGACCTGAGGTACCCGGATTATTTTCAGAATTTTCAGAATTTTCAGTTACCCTTAATTTTCTGAATTCAGCAGAGATCCGTTTCTGCCCTTTAAAAGCTTTTGCCAAAACCTCTGCTCTGTTTAGAGCTTCCTCAAAGAAGTTCATAAACTGATCAAAATTAATTAATTTTTGAGTTTCCAATTCTTTTAGCTCTTGAAATTCCTTTGGAATTTGAGGTAATTTGAGGCTGGGAGTAGGAGCAACAGATGAAATAATTTTTTGGTCAATAGTAGAATCTTTTCCTAGTTTAGCACGTGCCTGTTTTCCTGCACGATGGTTATTTTTCCGCCTATGATTATTTACTTTAGATAAATTAAGAATTTTCAAAAATCATTTTAGAAACGAATTTCCTAAACATTATTTATGTAAAATTCCATTTTCAAGACCAAAAACACATGGCCAAAAACCTGGGGTTTTTGGTTGATCTCGAAAATTATTTCTCTTTCTAGAATCAAAAACACCTGGCCAAGAAGGCTGGGTGCCCTGGCCAAGAAAGCTGGGGTTTTTTATTAATTCTGAACATCAATATCGCAGATGACACAATATAACTATATTATAAGCTACCAAATGACAAAAAGTCAATGATTTACAATGTTACTAAAGGTTCTTCAGTAATGGTAACGTAAACGAATGGGGACAACAGCAGGGGTTAATCCCAACGCTGCCACCATCAGTTTGTTAAGTACGGAATTTTTTTAATAAATTTTTGAATCTCAAGTCGGGTTGTCAAAGCTTAAGAAATTTAAATTTAGAATTTGTCCTTACGTGGGAGGCCTTCACAAACTGCCAAAACCGAATGGGGTTTGTTTATTTTATTATGGGATCGTACTCCTTACTCTCGGACTAAGAGTTGTTGTCCTTGTTCTATTGTAGCAAATTTTAATTACGAGAAAATTAGGAAACTGGCGAACTCAAGAAAAATAGAGAACTGGGAAAGAAACATTTATTTAAATCAAAGTAGAAATTGGTTTGATACAGCTTACCCTTTTAGTGATCCTTAAAGTCTAGTTATCCTTAAAGCCGTTGCATTTAATTCAAAAATTTCCCATTTCTTATTGGAAATTTCGTTCGATTAATAGCACTCAGCTATAAGAATCGATCGATCGATGAATTTAACTGATCGGAGATTCTTTTCGCAGCCCGTGATTTGATATCGCGAACAAATTTCTGAACGTGTTGCATTACTTCTGTTTCATGCAATTTGGATATCAACACTTTAAACTGCCTCCCGTCGGCAAGAAGATTGAAAATTTTCTAAAAGAAAATTTATTTCGAAAACCCTATACAGATTATACCCTGATACTCTCCGTTATCGAACCTTTTTCCGATTAACGAGGTACTATTGGACGCACAAATTCAAGTATAAGTTGCACTGTCGTAAAATTTACCGAACACCGGACGGGCAAAGGTCTGAGTAGTTCTGGGCAGCCCTGGGTTGCTCGACTTAAGATTTCAAACGAAGAGAACTTCTGGTCGGTACCAGGTTGCTCAAGTATCTGCGAAAATGTTTTAGGAACGCCTTGGCTCGTCGGTTTGTGGTGGGATTAATTAAGAAGGGATTTTTTTTAGATAGACAGTTTATGGAAGAAATAGGAATCATGCCTCATGACCTTTTTGCTGAAAATGTGGAATCGACGTGAGAAACTTTGTGGCGTGATCGCAGCCATATGAGACAAGAACACTGTCATCATTTCTGATCACTTTCATATGTTCCTTTATTTTAATTTTGATGTATTTTAATTTTAAGAAATTATAATTTATTAGTAGAGTCTCTTTAGACTTTCTGATATTATTTTGAGTTTTTCCAATTTTCAGATCGTAGAGTTTCAATTGGATTAATCCAATATTTATTAATCTACGCTTTAGTCATATGTAATTTATTTTATTTCACTAATATATATAAATATGCATCTAAATATATATTAGTGAGCCCTTTAATAAATTCTACCAAAACACGTGGCGTTTGTTTTGATGTTGGATAACACGTGTGTCTTTTGATAGTATAAGGCTCTGCATGAAGGTAGGATGATGGCAAGGGGGTGAGTGGTAAGGAAGGGGGTCATATGAAGATACTATGGTCGTCGAGCCATGGGTCTGTGGTGTCCCGCTTAAGGGACGTGGTGGTGTGTGTTGCAAAAAAGCCATCTTTTCGAGTTCATTTAATAATCACAAATATAATTCAATATCAAGAGCAAATTTATCGATTAAATGAACGCGTGCGAGAGAGACAAACCAAGGGTTAGTTCGTTAGTATTCTTTTCTTCAATCAAATCCTTTCACGGTTGCCGACGCATCTAATTGATAGTCCCTATAATGAATCTCGTTTAATCAACATTCAACAATGAGCCGAACACTTAGGATTCCCGAATATACTTGATTTCGAGAATAATCCTTGACATTTAAAGTATTTAACTATTATCTTAATTAACCAGATTTATTAACCTTCAGCCCGAGACACGCTACATCCGCAATACAGAATTTTCATACTTTACAGGAATAATTAACGATGAAGAGACACTGAGGTTGTTGATGGTTTGATGATCATGCACTGTCCACTGGAGAGTCTCAAAATTCCTCACGAATGAGGGTCCTTTACTTCTTTAGCTCGTTTCACTTGGGCGTCCCCAAGTGATATAATCTTTTATTGAGCCGCAGCTGTCACCTTTGGAAATTGCTTTATAATCGAGCCCGCAGCTCTCTTCTTTCGACTTCAACAATCAGCTGGGCTGGAGTCCAATTTCCAACTGCCTTCCCTCGGCCAGTCTCTTCTCTTTCCCCCTTCTCTCCTCTTCCTTGCTATCTCATTATATATCTATATGTATGGATATTCACAGGTGTGTGAATATCTGAATCGCTTATCTTGCTGTGTCTTCTCGGTCTATGTGGACCTATACAGGTCTCATGCCTATAAGATAGATAGAGAGAGCAGATTCGATTACAGCGGCGAACTAAGAGAGAGAGAGAGAGAGAGAGAGAGAATGCTCGCTTGCACGGTGTATTCACGTTGCATTCACGCACACATACATATTATAGGCACTCATATATTCTATATTATAATTCTAAATTACAAGGAGTTTTATATAATTAAAATTCTAAAAAATATATGAAAATTCGTAGAATAAAGTATATATATATTTATATACTTAAATGTTGACATTTCGTTCATTTACGAATTAAAATTAATCCGTAGTGAAATCTCGTTCGTCCAAGTGTTTCACTGTCCGCTTTGAAGCATTTTGAGAGACTTGTATGGGACTATGCAGATATGATCGTAACAATATATTTTAAACCACATATACCAAATGCATTTGTATACGTGGACATGCTTCAAAGACGTTTTTTTGGGTATATAATGGTATTTTATTCTGATTTTGGATCACATAATCTGAATTTTACTTCGAAACACATTATAAGGCATTAAAATGAAGATCTTCACCAAGTTTTATAATTTTTCTACGAATAATTTTACTAATATATCCTTTGGACATAAAAGTGCCCTGTTTGTGGAGAATCATCCATATTTAATAACAAGAATTTAAAAAAAAAATAAAATTTTTTTTATTGAACACCGGGTGAAATGCATCTGGGCTAGGAACTTACACAATCTGGGAGGATCGCAAGTGCACCCAAAGACGCCGCCCTTGCTAATTTAATTTTGATCTGGGCCTTAATATGGGCACAGTAAATAAGCTTTAAAGTTGAACATAATGAACCAATCAAGAGTGAGATTTAGCAACCATTTGTTTGTGTTTCAAGTGTTGAGATAGTGTACCGGTTGGTGACACACAAGTTGTTGTTCAATCTCGTCCTCATTGGTTCATTATGCCAAACTTTGAAGTTTTACTGTGCCCAAATTAAGGCCCAGAACCAAATTTGACACAGGACTTTGCTGTATATTTTTTTGTGCCTATCACATATTACCGGTAGTTGCATGGGTAGTGGGACACCCTGTATATTTACAATATAATTTTAAAAAATCTCACTTATATATTTATTGAGAACAAATATTTTAAATAAAAAGAGTATTTACAACTATTAACATGTCAAGTTGAAATTGAAAAAATAAATTTACCGCGCAAATTATCGAATCGAATTATCGATCGATTATATACGTTTTGAGTTTTATTGGATCAACATCGCTCCTGCTGTCATCGTCACGCCGGCCTATACTCAACTTTTTGAACGAGTCGGTGCAGGTCTTCAAAATTATTACGCATTGACGCATTTTTGCTTTTTGTTACTTTTAAAGTTGTTTATAGTGAAATTTTCGCAAAAAGTGTTTTTAAAAAGTGTGGTGGATATGGACGCAATTTGGCTAAAATAAAAAGGAATGGTCATAACAAATTTGGGGAACATAAATATAACCACAGAATGATACAAAACAAAAGAAAATTGTAGGTATGTAAAAAGGGAGTGGCACAAAGTAATGATCAAAATTATGATAATTCTTTTCAATTAAAATAATTTTGAGGAGTGATAAATGTAAATAATAAGGGATATAATTCTTTAAAAATGAGGGATACTATTCAAAAGAAACAGGGACATGAAATTCAAAATAACATTACCGAAATCTCTAAAAAAAACTAATTCCATAAAATTAATCTAAAAATACAAAAATACAAGACTAAAGGGAATAAAATCCAAATATAAAATAATTCAAAAAGAATTATTACAAAGTTTCACACAATAAACGGGGTCAATGAACTCAAGATATCATGGATGACGCAATTCTACAGAATCGTCATCTATAATTCACGAAAAAAAATATCAGTTCATAAACAAATATTTAGGGAAATAAAAATGACGGTCATTAAAAGTTAATAAAGGGTCATAATACAAGATTAAAACTCAAAAGGGACATAAAATTAAAGGAAAATCACTCTTCAATATCAAGCGAATAAATACCTGAACAATGCAATATTTAAATCGATTTAACAATTCAAAACACATTTTAAATTTAAATTTAAATTCACTTCGCGATGTGTTCACTCTGCCAAGCTGCCAGACGAAAGATAGCCAGAAATTGGCGTCTTGTTCTTCGTTCCAAAAAGAGCTCGATCCTGATTGGTTGATGTGTATCGCTTCCATGGAGCGTTATAACACAGAATACAGGCTTAAGGTTGTTAAGTGCCGTAGAAATAGAGAAGGTAGATATAGATTTGTAACGGGCAGTATTGTCGCCCGTCACATATTTCTATCTTTGAAATGCTATCGCTATCAATTTACGTCCACGAGAGGGCGGGACGAGATTTCCACCAGCCGGCTTCTCCTACCACCCACCGGCTACTCATTACGTAATCACAAGTGCTTATAAGCACCGAATCGACACAATTTTGACCAGTTCGCTGAGGAGCAGCTAGTCTGCATTCAGTGAAACGCATCTAGTCTCTCTGCAAGCAGGTTACAACCATAGCAGAGCGACTGGGACGTAACCTGGACATCTTCTTTAGGAAGATCCACTAGGTGTATGACTAACAGGTACCCCTTCAGCCGTACACTCAGATAAAGGATACTTCGGCTCTCACCGACCTATCCTGGGTCAACCTGGGCATGACGTCCAGAACTTGGGGAACTAAAAACATCCGAACCTTTCCCATCCTGAGAGACCCACTCTAGGTTTGGCCAGCGGGCACTCCCATGGCCAACCTTAGATGCAAAGGATGTGTTGATTTTATAGTCAACCCATCCTGGGTAATTCCTATCTAAACCGTACCTGGGGAACATCATCGTTGGAAGTCAAAAAGACAAACCATAATCTCCCTTGTCTTTCTCTTTCACGGTACCGTACCGCATACCGTTTATTAGAGAGAGAAAGACTCAGGAGATAATATCGGTCTCGACCGCTGGTGATACGTGGCTTACGTAAACGTCACTAGATACCGCGTACGTTCTCTCACAACATTCGCTTGCTCTCTCTCACGTTTATACCGTACAGAAAATTTACATTCAGATACATTTAAATTTGATTATTTTCATACATTTATTTAGTTTCTAACTTAGGTGTGTAATTTATAGGAAAATATAGCATCCTTATTATTTTTTTTAACATAAACTTTTTTAACATAAAATTTCTTGCCCTTAAAACTGATCCTGGCTCGACTGAAGCGTCCGGTAGGGCAGAAATATAAAACACATGACGTCCAGATAAAGGAACGACAAAATCATATCGTTACATTACGTCCAGATAGAGGGACGTCAAAAACCTACCGTCACAAATTAGTCCCATCGACATATAAAAATGGACTGCGGGCGCTGTAGGAAAGCAAGTAGTAATGCGTCGAATCTAACTGGTTGAGCTCCACCAAGCTCCACCCACCGAAAATGCTCTCAACCAATTAGCTTCGGCGAAAAAGAGACAAAACGACACTTCGTTGCAACTTTTCTCTCTGACGCATTACTACGCGCTTTCCTACAGCGACCCGCAGTCCATTTTTATATGTCGATGATTAGTTCCAGTTAGCCATAATCTCAATTGGCCACAAAATCACTAAATTCGAAAACCCCGGTGTAGGTGGATACTATATGGCAATGCGCAATAGAAAAAATCTTAACGAATTTAATCAATTAAAATGCTAAAATTTTCGCCAACCTAACTCCCTTCTATTGTTTACTTTAACATTATTTTTTTAATTTAGTAACTTGTGATAACTTTTAGGGATTTTGTTGCCAACTGAAACTATGGACCAATATATAACTACCGTAGAGAAGAGGTTCAGGCATATATCGAAAAGGAGCTCTGCTGGGATCCAAATATCCAACATTACATTTTAAAGTTGATGTACGAGAACAATTCCAACTAGAACCAAAAAGATATTAATCCGTCCTTTTAATGTCCCAATTAACCCGTACGTCACGCTTGCCAGGATAATGAAGAAGTTAATTAAATTATGAGTACTCAATGTTGGACATGAATGTACAGCCGATTAAATGAGCCCCGTGTGCACAAGGCTTTTCAAGTAATTTTTAAAAAGGCCAGGACAAAACCTCCTAAAGAGATGGAAACTCAAAGGTTCTCAATATGGCATGTAGAAAGGTAGGAAACGCAGCAATCTCATCCAATAATATGAAAAACAAAAATGCAGAAAGGCGGTAAAAAGGTAAAGAGGATAGGAGTCGGATTCAGCAGTAGGTCAGGCGGGAAGATTTGAATCATCGGAATTTCTTTACATTGTTGAAGGCGTCCCAAAAACATTATAAAGTCCTTTCGTGCAGTAATGGAAAACGGATCATTTTTCCGACAATACGTGTTTCCATAGTCGCGGCGGCTCTAGCTTTGTTTTATGTTCTTAAAGTGTATGGCCATCGTTCCCGTGTGTTGCCGTTCCCATTTCACATTCCCCGCGAAATTTGAGTGAAAGGAGGTTATAGTAGCTTTCAGCTTTTGCCGATGATTACTATATGTTCAATGTGTACATAAACTTAATAAAACAATGAGCAAGGAAAACCAGATGTAAGTACATTTTTATGTATAGATTTCTCAAAAAATTTTACTGATTACAATTTATTGTTTATGCAGACAGATCATCTGTTATAATGAACGAAATGGTCCGCCAGCGATACATATATTATATATAGGTTAACATAATCTTCCCAGGTGACTCGTCCGTTATAACGAGCAGACGTGACCATTCAGCCAATTTATCCATCATAACGAATTAATGGATGAAATGAACTACGTACAACATAAATTAAGTATACAGCGAATCTAAAGGACCGTCTGTCTGTTATAACGGACGAAAGACTCCGCAGGTAATTTATCCATTACAACGGACGAATGGTCCGCCAGCTAATATAACGTAAAATACCGAAGTATGACTGGACGACTCATCTGTTATAACAGATGAACGGTGCTGCAAATAATACACTTATTACAACGAAGGTATAGTCCGCTCGCTAGGTAAAACATGGATTTATATAGCCTACGCGGTTGACACATTCTTTAGAAGAGAGTCAAAGAGACTGATGGTGCAATATATACGTGTTGGTTCCAAATAGCTTACAGGCTTTCTTAATATTTTTCTTCGAAATGAAATCTTAATTCAAGACTTAAATAATAAATCTTAATTCAAGACCCTTCAAATTCAAGACTGCCTTGCACGAGTTTTACAATCTGTTTCTCCAAATCTTAATTTATTTTTTCTTCACGGAAAATACCATCTGAATATGTTGTCGTTGCGAACGGCTCCGTTTATTACATGGAACGTCGTAAATGGGGTGAAGTTCGTTATGCAGTATGCGCCCAGGGTTTTATCCATCTTTGCGTTTCAACCCTGGCAGAAGAGTACTGTAGGGGCTATGTGGAGAAAGCGTCTCGATGGGACTTTTAAGAATCCTCTCAGCGAAAAAAAGTTGAAAGCTGCGTTTTCTTTGTTCCAAGGAGCCCGCGTCTCCATACATTCATCCGTCGTATTTCTGCCCTTTCTACACTATCTTGTATTAAGTTGTCATGGGTCCATGACTTCACGCCCAAACGAACAGGCACACATACATCCGACACACACTAGCAGACCCATAACTCGGTCGTACTTCCAGGGTCACGATCGATCAGCCAAGCGAAACAAATGAATACGCCAACCGTTTGAACAAAAGTCATTTTAATATAAATGCAAAACAGCAAAACAGTTCGGTTGAACAAATGAATCTGCAAACTAGGAGAGTATAAATTCGCCACATCGGGCTACCTCAGTCAGTTCCAACGACACCGAGTGCTCGTTGTTATAATCGGTTCGAGAGTACACAGTTCCAACAACACCGGGAGCTCGTTGTTATAATCCGTTCGAGAATGGACATGGAAAAATCGCTAACATAAGTGAATTCAAATCTGTACAAATCTGAGTGATACTTCAGTGAATATTTAACAAATCTTGAACCTTAAGCAAACTTTGAACTATGAGTGAACCTCTAGTGAATTTTTTCTGAATGAACTTTTAATAAAACTTTAATGAACTTTGAGTGAGCATTAATTTTAAGATTCTGTGAATTGTTACGACTGAACCTGCCCATCTCTAAACAATATTGTAAGTACCTTGCGAATCACTATATTTCATAGGTCTTGTCACTGAAGTTAAAACTTTCCTTCGAAATATCTCCCTCTATCTTACCAATTTTTATATGTATTTATGTATTATAAATCCTTTGACCTTGATTTGTTTATGTATTTGCGCATGGATTTTCGAATACCAAATTATAACAAATTATTAACAACACTATTCATATATTCATGACTTAAATATTCAATTGATTATAAATCTTTAAATATTCAGTAATAATCCATTAAAACATAATTATGGATTTAAAAATTAGGCTACAGATAGTGATAATTAAATTGTTGAACAAAAAATTTTTATTTTAATTTTGCTTCAACGTTTGCAAAAAACAGTCATTTTTTACATAATTGTAAAATTTCCGTTGACCAAAGAGGCAACTCTTTTATGCACACTCTATGCTTTAACTGTGACACACTCTGCTGCGACACACTGTACCTATCCGAATTCGATGAAGTGTGCTCAAGTGTACACTTTGTAACATGATATCCTATCATATTGTTACGTCCTACCTAATATTTATTTACTAACCGACCTACCTGGCAACAGACTCGATTTCTATATAACTAATTCCCTCGTTTTAGTCCACAACTTAATGGGAATCTGGGAACGAGGACAAGCCAAATGAAAGAAAGGTTTTAAAAAGAATGTATACAATTTATTAATTTAGATTATTATTCAATTTTAACATATATATTTCCGAAGATGACCCTTACGAAAAGCTAAAATGAGCCTAAGTTGAGTGCTGAATGACTGGGCTTACCGGTGATGTTTCTTTTGATGCGTACTGGTAATCCTTTAATTATCCTGGTCGTGTCACTGGATTTCCTTCCTTTTGTAACTTCTGTAGTTTCAATAGTTTCTCCTTAGTGGGATTTAGATATTTATTAGGTTCACTTCTGCACTTCTGAGTTTTAACATTTACCCTCCACTTGTTTAAACACTGGGTCGAACTGTTGCCTTCACGATTCGACACTTCACACACATTCACCGTAGTAGATCTGCACCCTTCGCTTTTTAAAATGAAACTCGACTACACTGATGACTGGACTTTTAACCGCCGAATTTAAGACCAACTGAGACTAAAACTCAAACTC
>UCOH01010143.1:0-24052 GCA_900474275.1 Synergus japonicus
TACCTCATGAACTGAATGATAGGCAGATGGAGCGACGCCAAAATACATGTGAAATCTTGCTTGCTAGACACAAAAGAAAGTCGTTTCTGCATCGTGTGGTGACTGGAGTCGAAAAGTGGATTTATTTTGAGAATCCGAAACGAAGAAAATCGTGGGTCGATTCCGGACAATCATCAACTTCTTTCTCAAGACCTAATCGCTTTGGATACAAGACGATGCTGTGCGTTTGGTGGGATCAGCAGGGTGTCGTCTACTATAAGCTATTAAAACCTGGTGAAACTGTCGATGCTCACCGCAACCACCAACAACTAATCAAATTGCTCCGTGCTTTGCGTGCAAAAAGGCCGGATTATAAAGAAAGACATGAGAAGCTGATTTTTCTTCACGACAACGCTCCATCGCACACGTCAAAAATAGTCCAAAACTACTTGAAAACACTCAACTGGGAGGTGCTACCTCATCCCGCTTATTCAACAGACCTGACCCCTTCTGATTACCACCTGTTTTCGTCGATGGGTCACGCGCTCGCTGAACAACACATCGATTTGTACGAAAACGTCGGAAAATGGCTTGACGATTGGTTTGCATCGAAAGATAAAGACTTTTTTTGGCGTGGTATACACAAATTGCCCGAGAGATGAGGAAAATGTATAGCAAGCGAGGGAAAATACTTTGAATAAAGTTTATTTTATTTTCTGCAAAAAAAGAAGACTTTCTTTTGCCTAAAAAACAGCGGATTTAAGCTTATACACCTGGTTTGGATTCAAACAGATACATCAAACTTTGATACAAAAGGAGATAGAAAGAGATAGACGGGGATAAACAATAGATTGAAAGAGGTAGAGAAGTGGGTATTAACCCATTAAGGTAGTTGTCTCGCGGCAAAAACACTCAAAAGTTTATGCTCAGATAAATGTAAGATATCACATGTTCTTTCCTAACTATTGGTCAAAAATTTTGACTGGGATTGTATAATCTTATAGAAGCATCCTATATACGTATACACACATTCACAGTCACAGTTCGTATGGGAACGATATTGGCAACACTGTAATTTAATTCTCAGAGAAAATGGTGGTGATGCACTTATAGTCTCAAAATAGTATTGTCAAAATCATCGAAATGTCATTTCAGTGTTGCCACATCGTCACTGCATACCCCCGCCATGTGTCTCGCGAGAACATAAATATTATTCTTTTCAATATTATATCTTTTATACTGAACGCACAATAATTTTGATTTTTTTTTCATAAAATCCGCACGATATTTTACTATACATCTGTAATTTTTTAGCACAATTGTAAGATTCGTTTTCATACTAGACTTCATAATGTGGCGATTGCCCATGTTAGCTATAGGAGACCCATGCAAAAAGTACTGAACATAATTAAAAATATTTGCCTTCAGAAACACGATTAAGCTAAAAATTCGAGCATGGTTAGATAACAATATTTTCTACATATTTTGAAAATTTTAGACAATTCTTAAGAAACGGTCGATTTTGGCACAACTACCTTAACGTCAAAAAAACACATTTTTGAAGTACCCTTTTCTGCAAGATATTTCACTATGAAAACGTAGGACAAAAAATTTAAAAGGTACCTTATCTATACGTTTTTTTACAAGATTTTTGCAAAATAAAGTAAAAAAACCAGGATTTTTCATACCTTTTTTTTTCTACATTTTCGATGTCTTATCATATTATTAAACTATGAAACAGCCTAATCGCGTCCTCGATTGTTGTCGTTTCCAACGGTGTTATTATTTTTGATTTTATCATTGTTTAAACTTGCAAAATAACGGTAAAAGCGATTGACAAATTTACAATTTTTCGACTAATTAATCTTTGCGATTAAAACACGCATTTTATATCGAAAGTGCAAGTTCTATATAGGTACTATGGTTTTTTGGGTCGCTGATTACGAATTTGCTATTGTTTTTGCAAAATTAATTTGTTCAAACAATTTATTTTAAAAAATAATTGCAAAAAATGGTGATTTTTAGAAAATGATTGCAGAATCGTGATCTACGGGAAAAAGTGTTTTGAAAACGTATAATCAATCAATTCGTCTGGACACAAGGAATCTTCATTTCCCTTACACCAGCATAAAATTTATATTATTTGAGAACTTATATTCAAAAAAATTGATTTCTAAAAAGTAATTAAGCATTACTATCTTATTTTTTAATAAAATGCATTAAACTTACAGGTCAATCGATTCTTCTCGACACAGTGAATCTTTTTTCTCCTCAAATCTGCTTTAAATTTTGATTATTTGAGAAGTAATAGTAGAAAAATAAATTTTACTAAAATTATAAAAATAGTTAAAAATTGTAAAATTAAATATTTTGTTAAGTCCGTGTAAGGTATATAGTGGTATAAGTATCTGTACCAATAATTTTTGAAATATTGACAAACTTATTGGTATAATTTTAAAAGTATTACATTGCATTGTGCGAGGACTTAAAGTTGACGCAATTTTTTCAAATAGTATGTCTGAACTTAAAGTTCAGACATACTATTTGAATATTTTTCCTGTCGAGATAAATAGTTTTACATAATAAAAGAAATACTCATAAAATTTCTGCAAAAATATATTAGGTATAATTTACATTCATATTTACTTTTATTATTATTTTCCTACTGATCAAGAAGTGATTTCAATTTTAAGCTCTTGCACAATGCAGAGGAATAATTGTGATCAGATTTTATAGAAATTTAACTTTATAAAAGTAGTTAAAAATTGTAAAATTAAATATTTTGTTAAGTCCGTGTAAAGGATTCAACAAGTTATATAGTGGTATAAGGGTGCTAAATTTAATTAATTTATCTCTACGCATTTTCAAGATATTGCAGGATCGTGACATACATACAAAAGTTTTGGGACAAACACATTTTCGACTATATATCTATTCTAAAAAGATGATTGAGTCGAAGTCGAAATGTAACATTTTTTATGAGTATGTCATGAAAGATATGGATATAAATATTTTTAGGTATGATAAGACCGATTCTTATGAAATTTAAACCACACATTATATACATATTGAACCATGTCTGTAACCTCTAATATATTAAAATATAACATTTTTACTGATTGTTTAAATAAAAAAAATACTGACAAAAATAAATTTTTTTTCGATTGTTGTCTGTCATTTTGTTATTTTTTCATAAATATTAATTATTAGAGGTTACAGACCTAGTATTTGTCATACTGAATCTAATCCATTTTGATTTTTTTTAAGCTAACCATTACCGAGATTTCCCTGGTACCGTTTACCCTTTTGATATTGAGAAGCCTATGCACGGCCATTATTTTTAATGTAAACATGGAATAAAGTTAATAAAAAAAGAATTTACGTAGTTTAAGACATATTCTATCCTAACTAAAAATATTTATTTCCATATCTTTCATGATATATTCAAAAAAAATGTTCAAAAATAACTTTTTTTTAGCGTATAAAGTAGAATAACCCCTTAAGAATCATTTTGTCACCAGTCTAAACTCGAAATACATTAAAAATCTATGATTTTTAAGAGAATTTTATGGAATTTTTAAAGATTTCATGGGAGATAATAGGATTTTAAATATTTTCATAGAATTTTAAAGAATTTGAAGAAGTTCCTGGGAATTTATAGAATTTTTGACGACTATGATCAGATTCCAATCGGACTCCAAAGTACTTTAATGATTTTTAAAATATGTATTTTGTGGGATTTAAATAAGGAATTTAAAACTTTATAGGAAATTTTATTCAGGATTTTCAAAAGCTTTTTATGATTTTAAAAAGATTTTGTAGAATTTACAAAGATATGGAAGGTTTTCGTCAAATTTAGAGGGTCTTCAAAAAATATTTCTAATTTATAAATGATTTTGTAATGTTTTTAAGGATTTCATAGAATTTGATGACATCTTTAATGATTTTAAGAGATTTTAAGAGTTGAGAAATTTCTAGAGGTTGATAGAAATTTTTAGTGATATTCACTAATTTTAACATGGATTTTAAGAGAATTTTCTGATATTTAAATGATTTTGTGAGAATTTTAAAGGATTTCGTGGGATTTTCAAAGGTTTCTTGGAATTTTTAGAGGTTTTCACGAAGTTTAACACAAATTTTAAGAGATTAGAGAAATAAAATATAATAAATTATGTATATAATATAGAAAAAGAATGTAAGTGCGCGTGCGGAGCGCGCGTTCATTCTTGTATTAATAAAAACAGCTAAGGAAGATAAAGTATTAGTATTTTATTGAACAACAAAAATATGGAATTTAGATATTTTTAATAACGCTTGTTGACAATTTTTTTGACAATGTTTTTTATTACGGTGTTCAAAAACAATGGTCTACACTTACATTATTGGTTTATAAAATAGTAAACGTTTATAAAATCAAAAAGAAAGTAGTTATTTTGTTTCTTAATAACTAATATCTAGTAGGCATACCCTTTGCAGCAATTATAGCAGCACATCGACGAGGCATTGAATCAACTAAGCGCTGAACGTAGTCCTTCGGTATTTTTTCCCACTCTTCCTGCAGATTTTGCCATCATGCAGTTTTGTTCGAATGTTTTCTTGTTGCAACATGAATTCCAAGTGTATTCCACAAATTTTCGATCGGTTTTAGATCTGGATGATCTGGAAGCTTCACTTTTCGCATTTTCAAAAATTCTTGGACCAGATTCAACTTATGTTTTGGATTATCATCTTGTTGAAAGATCCAATCGTTAGGCATTTTATTTTTGGCATGTGGTAACATTATTTCTAATAAAATATCTCGATACATCAAACTATCCATGATGCCTTTAATCTCGTGCAATGGGCCTACTCCTCGTGAAGACATAGTTCCCCAAACCATGACTGATGAACTAGTTTAACTGTTCTAATTTGATATGTATGAATGATACATACATGGCTCATTCCAAATAAAAGGTAACTTTTGGCTACTACGAATGTTGAGATGGCAATGATCGATTTTGGGTTCAAAACTAATTTTTTTCTATTATCTGAAGTGTCAAATGTACTAAAATCATAGTGGTTACGCAGTTGGAGGCAGTTATTTTCAAGGAAGAACCGTTTTGTGGCAGAAATTAAGAAACTCCAAAGATTTTCTGTCTCGGCAAAAAAATACCTTATTTTATTAAAAACATTGTAAATTTATGTCATTTTTTAGTATCAGATATCAAATAAGTATAAATGTATGTACAAAATGAAGTTTTATTTACAATCTAGTCCAAAACATCAACCAAAAGGCAGGAAAAATGAATTTTTCTTCTCATTTATGCTTGAAAAGAATATTTCAAACATTTTTTATAAGTTTTATATAAATATTATAGTAGAAAGATCATTTACTAAGTAAAAAATGAAAGTACTAATGGCTAATTACATATCTCTCACTTGTTTAAGGAGAAAGCGTGTAAACAGGATCTCGATGGATGTGGGACAGTAGTGGACATTTCGTAACAACAAAGAGAAACTGAGAGTAAACATGCCCATAGGAGGCCCAACTATTAGTATAGTGGCGCATGGGTGGCCAAATTGTTTATCAAGGTCCGAAAGTAGCATAGAAATAAACCAAAATCTAGCCAGTTTCTGCATTAGCTGGCTAGACCTGACTGAAATCGTGGAACTCGGGTACCTACACCCTCACGCACACAGACGAACGATTTTTTGTCGTTCAGGTCGTTTGGTCCCTTTGAAGAAACTATGCGAATGCATCTTGTAGTGAACCGAGATATTCAATGAAACGCGTTTATACATTCGGGATTTTGATTTTTCGGCAAAAAAAAATTGTGTTCCAGAAACGAGATTTTTATGTTTTACAAGATTTTCGTATTCCTCGATGCTTAAAAATATTATTTTTATTTTTATTCTAGGTATTCATTGCATTATTGAAATTTTAAAATCTCCATACATTTTAAAACCAGATTAAAACTGAATATATATCTCGAATTAAGGTACAGTTCCATGTTGGCAGAAAACGTCGGCGTAATGGTGCCGTCCTATGGTAGCAGAAAACGCAAAGCAGAAAGCAGAAAATCATAAGAGTGAAAGAGACAGGCAGATTTTCTCTCTCTTTCACTCTAATAATTTTCTACTTTCTGCTTTGTGTTTTCTGCTACCATAGGACGACACCATAACCCTTGGACAAAGACATTATTATTAGTAGATGCAGTGGTCGCCTAGTAACCTAATATTTTTGTAGTTAGCGCGTCAGTCGAAAGTATTCAGGCTACTCCGCAGTAGAGTTCTTAAGGCCTGATTACACGCTTTTAGGAAAATGTCCTTCTCACTCTACCATATGACTATCCCATAAGTTTGTCTCATTCTCGCACATTTTCCGGGTAAAATGGGTGGAAAATGTGGAATGAGACAAACTTATGGGAAAGTCACATGGTAGAGTTAGAAGAAGGACATTTTCCTAAGAGTATGCAGAACATGCAAAGTAGAAAGCAGAAAATTATAAGAAAGAAAGAGACAGACAGACTTTATCTCTCTTTCACTCTAATAATTTTCTGCTTTCTGCTTTGCGTTTTCTGCCAACATAGGACAGCACCTTAAAGCGGAAAGTCATGAGAGTGAAAGAGGCTAACAAATCTGTCTATCACGGTCACTCTCATAAGTTTCGGTTTTACGTCGACGTTTTCTGCTGACATGGGACTGCACCTTTACTCGTAAAAATATTTTTGTTATCTCAAAAACCAAAAACCACCTTTCTGATTTCAAGCCTAATAATTTTTTATACTAGATCTGAAATACATGTCACGTTTTGGATTTCTAAACCTTTTCTTTTTTTTACATATAATACTTTTATCAATTTCTGATGTAGTTACAAAACTTTGATAAGTATTATTTTTTAAATTTATAACCCAACTGTAGAAGTACCTACTGAATTTGAAAGATTTAATTTAGCTTAACAAAAAATATACTTACAAACCCAGCAGAGATAATACAATTACAAATTTTAGTTTTATAGAAGGATAAAAATTGATAAAATCACCGTAAACTTTAAAATACTTAGTAAAAGCATATATTAATGAATTCTATTTTAAATTAAAACTAATTGTCATACTGTTATCATATTTAATGATACGCGTTAATATACTACTGTAAAAAATTGTCTGTATATTTATCCTTTTATAAAACTAAAATTTGTAATTGTATTATCTCTGCTGGGTTTGAAAATATATTTTTTGTTAAACTAAATTAAATCTTTCAAATTCAGTAGGTACTTCTAAAGTTGAGTTATAAATTTGAAAAAGAATAATTATCAAAGTTTTGTAACTACATCAGAAATTGATAAAAGTATTTTATGTCTACATGAAGATTTTAAAATTTCGATACTGCAATGAATACGACCAGGGAGGAAAAAAATCGTTCGTCTGTGTGCGTGACGGACTAGTTACGCAAGGTTCACGATTTCAGCCGGGTCTGGCGAGGTAATGCAGAAACTGGCTAAATTTTGGTTTATTTCTATGCTATTTTCGGACCTTGATAAACAATTTGGCCACCCATGCGCCACTATACTAATAGTTGGGCCTCCTATAGGCATGTTTACTCTCAGTTTCTTTCTGGTAACAATGCATAATGTTTATATACAATATAAAAGTTCTAAATTGATTTTCAACATTAATAAATTTGAATATTAGTAGATAATACTTCATTTTTATTTAATAATCACAAAAGTTGCAAAACAAAATAGTAAAAATATGTTTTTTGGCAGGAGGACATAAAAGTTACCTTTTATTTGGATTGTCCCACATACATATACACACACATACATACATCCGGACAATTTTTCAGGACATCATATTAGATATGTTGCCCTTGAAATATTTTCAAAAAACACTTTTTTGGAAACTGAATTTTGTCACCACCACAAAGTTTCCTCTATGAGGAAGCAAAATTGCTTGAATGTTTGTTAAGAAAATTTTTGAAGAATAGATTTTCTAAAAAGTGCACATTTTTATAATAAACTAGAGGTGCTTTATGAGTACAGTCTCATCACACTTCGCACGCTTGCATTCGCTTATACCAATTTTCATCTCTGATATATACTTTTACTTAAATTACTTTATTTTTACTTGAAGAAAACTAAATTACTTAAGGTTCTATCGACCTTAAGGAACACATTCTCATCAGTGCACATCAGTTTTAATTATCTTTATTTTTTTTTCAATTTTTGAAAAGTTATATATCTGACAATTTTTGTTTTATAAAAAAAGTCATAATGATAATTCTTTCGACTAATTGAATACTATGAATATCACTAAACAGACTGTAAATTAAAAAAAAATGTTTTTGAAATTTAAAAATTATCCAAATTTTGTCATTTTTATCAAAAATGACTGGCTAACGAACTTGACCTTTATTTTAGGACAATAAAGGAGTATACCAAAGGTGAATCAAATCGGTTAATTCTATTGAAAGTTATCGTGCTCACAAACTAAAATCTACAGGCAGACAGACACATTGATAATAACATGTTTTTTGGGTTCAGGGGATCACAAAACGTCGACATTTGACAAAAAATGGGGGGGTCGAATTTTACACAAAACTAATACATTCTTTGATGAGTATGTAATATATGTAGAATTGTTGGGTTAATCATTATTTTGGTCATAAATATAGAGAACAGGTCGAAAAACGCAAAACAACGTAAGTCTCTCGATCGCGCTAAAAATGCATTTGAGCGCGTTTGAATCTTGAAAATAGAACTCAAGGTCAAAATTGATGGTACAGTTATCTCTCTCTCGATCCTGGTCAACTTTTGTATAAAGCATTTTTTCGTAAATAAAGTATTTTAGAAGATACTTATAGATTAAGGGCAATTCACTTAGACGGAAAAATCGACAATTTGTTGCAACGTTGCAATTTTACCGTGCATTTGTACATCAATTCCATTCGACCGTATTTGAGAAGCAAATCGCATCAAAATGAAATTTCTTTGGACCCCAAAAAATTCTAATGTTGCAGGAGTATGCGTATTGGATTAGTTTTTTGAAAAAAGGGGGAAAACATTTTTAATACAAGTTTTTAATGTAAGTGACAGAAGACCTACCTGTCTTAGAAAATCCTCTTTTTTAGAATTATCCGTACTCGATTTTCACTCGCGATTTTTTTACATGATTTTATTGCCACGAGGGTCTTTATTTGTCACTTTATATCACTCAACAACGCGAGAAACAGTGAAAATTGCGAAAAAATACAATTATGAATCTGAAACGACAAGAGGACGCATGAGGAACTT
This sequence comes from Synergus japonicus, assembly GCA_900474275.1. NCBI lineage: Eukaryota > Metazoa > Arthropoda > Insecta > Hymenoptera > Cynipidae > Synergus > Synergus japonicus. The sequence continues at coordinate 9,251 of UCOH01010143.1, forward strand.
ATTTTGCGTGGACTGCATGTACCACAGGCATGGCAGGAATTTCAAGCATGAATAAAAATCTAAGTATTTTATTTTTGAGTTATTTTTGTTTGTTTCTAAACAAAGTGAACCTGAATAATTATAAAAAATAGTTTGGATGATATAAATACATTTTATATGAAATGATTGAATTTGTTACGCCACATTAGAACAAAAAGGAAGCGAAGCATGAAATTAATGAGGCGTGTTTTACCGATAATTGAGATGATGCGTAGTGATTTATCGTATCAATTAAGAATATTTATTATTTATTAAACTGCTCTCTGTATTGTACAGGGTTGAGACTGTCATTAAAGTTTTCTAATTCACGTAATATTAAGGAAATATATTTCTATTTAAGGGCATGTAATACCTTATCATAAAAACTAATTAGTTATACCAATTATACATAAATAATAATATATATTTTTAGCAAATAAGAGTCAATAAACCTTCATCTCGTGTTGACGAAAGTTTATTGACTCTTATTTACTAAAAATATTTATTATTATGAATGTATAATTGGTATAACTAATTTGTTCTTACGGTAAAGTATCACATGCCCTTAATAAATATATTGTAATACGTTGAGATAGTATTTTTCCTTAATATAGGATTACGTCCCTACAATGAGTGTAATGCAGGCATTTGAAAACTTTAATGACAGTCTTAACCCTCTATAATGCAGAGAGCAGTGTACCGAAAAGAAAATATCGAAAAGACCAAAGAAGTAATTTTTAAGTAAGTGAAAAAGTTAAGAAGTTGCAAGCAATCTGAAAAAAGAAGTGAAAAAAGGATAAGTTTAAAATAGCTTATAAATAAAATCGAACTCTACACCTAATGCAATAATGACGTATACGATGACACTATTTCCACGTATTGCAATATATTTATTAGATAGAAATTTATTTCCTTAATATTGCGTCCCTACAATGACTGTAATGCAGGTATTAGAAAACTTTAATGACAGTCTCAACTCTATACAATGCAGAGAGTAGTTTAATAAATAATAAATATTCTTAATTGATACGATAAATGAGTCGGAAGAAGTTCCACCGAGCGAGAAGCCCAGTAGTCTCGAGCGCCGTCTGCGCGGCGCTTAACTCTTTATTTAACACGTTGAGCGCCACGCGTATTTCTAAGACAATCCCGTTCAGGCCACGCGCCTGTTAGTAGTTCTCATGTTACACGCTGTCAGCCACCGATGGGTGACGCGGCCTAAACGGAAAGTCTAGTGTCAGCCACCGATGGCTGACATGGCGCTCAACGTGTTAATTTTTCGAAAACAACAAAAAACGGCAAGATGAAATTTGCAGCATCGAAAGATAAAGACTTAAGCTTTATTTTGAGACTAAAAAAAAAAACAAAAAAAAATACCTTTTTTCTCGGTAAATTTTTATCCAATCGAAAAAATATTAACTTTATCCAAGTTTGAGTTCGATCAGACCAAGTCGAATTCTGGGGGTGGTACACTTGTGGAATATGCTTGCCCCACATATGTCGTTATGGCATGAACCAAATTAATAATTATTAATTAATATTTAACGCTTTTTAAAAACAATTTACGGTTAAAAAAAGGTGAAAAATTTTCACATCGGCCATTTTTTATTTACTTTTTATCGGATTTCAATTATTTTGGTTCATGCAATACCAGCTAGATTTATCATTAAAAAAAAATTTTGTAATAGTGTTTTATATCTATATTCATAAAGTACCCTTCTCGACTTGAATTATTTTAAATTTAACTCAAATTTTGGTTAATGTATCTTGAACTTTATTCAATTGATTTTGATTTTTCTGGAATCTTATTGATTTTCTGGAACCTTATTGAATTCTTTTTCAACCTTTTCATTTATTTTGACTTTTTAAAAACTCTTTTAAGTTATTCATAAATTAGTGCAACTACCGGCCGCTACGCGCCCGTCTTCACACTACCATTTGTATGTTCTTTTCTACATTCAATATGCCCAATGTTTTTTTCTTTTATTTCGATACTTTTCGAGACAAATTCCAGACTTTTCGATATTCGACTTTGTTCAATTCGAGATTTCTAGCCATGACTTTTCTATTTTTTTAAAATACTTTAGATTGCTTTGAACTGCTATTTTTTCATTAAATTTGCATTTTTGTTATTTTTTAATGTTGCTTAGAAAAAATTCTTTTATTTTGTATGGTTTTGTAAGAAGTTTTAAGATAAAGTTTATATTTTGGACGTTCACAAAATGTTTTTATTTTTATTTAAAAAAAAAATTACTTTTTCTTTTTTTTTTTAGAAATTGCTTACATTTGTTCTTTCACTAATCCTTGATTTTTATTCTTGAAAAATGTATGTATTTTATTCTTAACTTATTTTTTATTCTTTAGAAATAATTCGGAGCAAAATGGCTGGCAAAAATGTATTGATCTGTCTGAAGAACATCCACCAAATACAAAGATTTTCAATGTCATCTGCTGCTTTTGTTAACAAGCATGGCAATCGTGAAATTGTTGGATTTGGTTTAAATGGGGACCCTAGTTACCTTGATCGACAGGAACGTCCTATGCCAGCTATCCGCTTTAAGGAAGATACTCCTGATATACAGGTACCTATTAATTAATTTATTTATTTATTAGAGAGAGAGAGAGAGAGAGAGAGAAGGTAAGGCCAGAGAAAGGCCTACGTCGTTTGTTGAGCATTTTACACATAACATTTCAGTGTATGTAGAATTCTACATACCAAATTGCTCGACTTTGGAGGCAAGGGTAAAGGGGGTGAGGTCTGCAATCACTCGGAAACGTTTCTGCAGCCTTGAGAGAAGCTAGTAGAAGAAAAATATTGCAATTTTATGTAATTTTTTTACAAATCATCAAGATAGACAGTGGTCTTGATTACATCAAAAATCGAAATTAGAAAAATTACGAAAAAAACAAAATGACGGACCATAAGAAACTTTACGTTCTTAAAATGTATTCGACTTTTGCCAAAATCGATAAATTTACTGGTTTGAACTAGTTAATTTCAAATCTGAAATCAAAATTTTGCAAAAACAAAATGCGGGACCGAAAGTGACTTTCGATACTAAAATGAAATTTCCATAAAACAATTTATACACTCGCGTCTCCCAAATGTCATGAAATTTTTGCCAGAGATTCTCTGAAATGTGACGAAATTCTTTATCTCTATTGTCACATCAATTGCACATACACTTAGCGTATAATATAATATTTTTTTAGCATTTTGAATTACGCGCGAATAGCAACCAATTAGATACCAAGCGCAATATGTGCGCAATTGTTATCAAGAGAGGTTTGAGGAAGCGGTACTTGACATTTGAGAGAAAAATGACTTGACATTTGGGAGAACTTGAGATTTAGGAAGTTGATATTTGAATGACGCGAGTGTATTTTTAAACAAGCTCTATAAATATACTGTGGGTATTTAAGGGTGTTGGAGCCAAGTTCTTATCTAAAAGTTCGATTTCTTCATTTTATTCAACAAATATTAAATTTAGAATTTTTTCCTTCTGTAAAATTAATCAATTTTCAACTAGAATTGTGTGCATATAACGAGAAAATATCTAATTGAAATTTTTTTCAGTAAAACAAAAAAAAGAAAAAAGATTTTGAATTCTTCATTTTATGGAAAAAGTATCGAAATTAAATATTTTTTCTCTCTGTACGCAGTCTTATATTTGAAGAAATATTAGGGCTACAGAGCGAAAAAATATTTATCTATAATTTTTATTGAGTAAAATGGAGAATTGAATTTTGAACTTAACACTTGGATCCAACGCCTTTAAATAACTGTACACTGTAAGATTAACAAGTAAAACTAGTTGGGAATTCTTTCCGGGATGTTCCATTTAAGGGGTTATTCTACTTTATACTTCTTTTCAGCGTAACCCCTTAGATTTTTCAAATAAAATTAGGACCTTAGGAAAATTTCCGACTATTCAACGACCTGAAAAAGAAACGATACACAAAATTTACTTAAACAAACAAAAACATCAATAAAATCTTACAAAAATCAACTAACTTTTTTAACGACACAATCAGTAACTTGGTACAAAGATCCGTCAATGACGAACGAAGAATGAATTTCCTTCATAAAAAATTGGGCTTTAATTAATTTGACTCCACGAGAATACCAAGAATAGTCCAATGCAACCCAATTGCATCCCAATGGTATCCTAAGCTTTCTCTCATGGTCCAAAGTAAAAAACTGCGGCTGTAGAAGATATCTCAGCCCATCGTTATTATATCTAACTCTTCTCCTATCAACCTAAAAACATACAAACAATTTAGCAAATTGCCTGACCTAATCAAACACTTTAAATAAACCAAAATACTTACAAGAACTAGATGGTACAGGATAAAAGTATAAAACCGTCCAGAAACCTTTAAGGGGTTAGTACCAAAGAAAATTTTTGAAAAATTGATTTTCTAAAAAGTGCAAATTCTTATAATAAATATATGTAGAATTGTTTGATTAATTGTTATTTTGGTCATAAATATCGAAAATAGATCGAAAAACGCAAAACCACGTAAGCATCTCGAACGCGCCGAACGTGCATTTGGCGCGCGTTTGAAGCAAATGACCTTGAAAATTGAACTCGAGGTCAGAATTGATGGTACAGTTAAATGGCCCTCTCGATCCTGGTCAACTTTTGTCTAAACCATTTTTTCGTAAATAAAGTATTTTAGAAGATACTTATAGATTAAAATGGATCACGCTGTATTTGAGATAAAAAACTAAACGCGTTTTTCTCGAAACTACGTTTTTCGACCTGGCGTGCATGATTCAGAAAAAACTATTGGACCGATCGGGCTGAAATTTAGATATATTATTCTACACCTGTGTCGTTATGGTATGAACCAAAATCATAATCATTGATTAATATTTAACACTTTTTAAAAACAATTTACGGTTAAAAAAAAGTTTAAAAATTTTTAAGCCGGCCATTTTGTATTTTTTTTCGGATTCCAATAATTTTGGTTCATGCGATAGCGACATATGTGTAGAATAACATATCCAAATTTCAGCCCGATCGGGCTAATAGTTTTTTTTTAATCATGCACGCCAGTTTTTAAAATGGGTAACTTCCGGCAGCCATACCAGCCAGATTTATTATTAAACAAAAAAAATTTTGTAATAGTTTTTTATATCTATAATCATGTGTGAAAAGTTAGGATCTGTAAAATAAATTTAAATTTGAAAAAAAAAATTCTTAAAAGAAAAGGTGAAAACTTTGGTACTAACCCCTTAAGGGGGAGGGGTATACTTAATTCGTTAAAAAAAAAGGGTCATTTTCAATAATTTTTCTACTCGCTTCTGTAAATGCAAATTTATTTTATAAAAGTGTACATAATAGAGTACGGCTCGAACAATATTCCACACAAATTTCATTAAAAAATATTAAAAATTGAGCCGGTGGCGTCAAGTCTCCCGAAGTGTCTCGAGCAAAAGACGTTTTGCGGTGGACAGCATATCTGACGCATATCAGATTATCTGACACAAATAAACCAAATTTTTTTCAGTAGATAATCATTTTTCGGAGGTAATTAGGCGAGGAATTTTTTTTAATTCGAATTTTGAATTTTTCTTGACATTTTGAAGTCAAAACAGCAATTTTTGAGCAAAAATTCGCACAATTTGTTATTGCAAAATTAATAATTATTAACAAACAAAAAAATCCTCGCGATATTACCTAGCAAATTATACGTAGAAAATGTGTACCAAATTTGAAAAGGATCGGTTTATTAGTTTTGAAATTACGTTGTCCACGGACTTTTAAAATGTGGTTTCGAAAAAAACGCGTTTAAAGTTTTTTGTATTGAAAAATTCTAATAACACGTTAGTAAGCAAGTTTTTAATAATAATAATTTAATAATTTTTAATTTTTTACATAGAGTCATCAATTCCAGGTCCATAAAGTACAGAATTGTCAGTTGCATAATCCAAAGCATCTTTTTGCTTCTGCCTTCGTTAGTTTCACTTGCAGCTTGTTTATCCGCTCTGGTCCTAGACGGCACCAAGCCAAGCGGAGCACTCTTCAGTTAAATTTGCTTCGATTTGCTTCAAATTTGGACACAATAATCTTGAAAGGATGTACATTCAGATAAACTAATAAAAAAATGCAAAAAAAAATTAAATAGTATACCCCCCTTAACACATCCATAACAACGTTGCCAGACGTACGGTAATTGTACGGTAATTGGACAAATCTGACAACACTGACCCAAAAGCTGAGAATCTAACTCTTGCATGACCTCAGTCCTCAATTGCTTTTGCTGCTCCTCAGGCAAATTAGCCCACCACGCAGGCCTATAATAAATCCTTTCCTTAAAAATTATTATTTATTATTAAATAATAATAAAAAATATTACACCAAAAAATATTACAATATTACACCAAGGTTGTTGAGTTAGCGTGTATGGTTTAGTCAATAAATGTTTTGTTGCTATACAACATATTTTAAACACACAGCTCACTAAAGTAATTTAGATATATGTAAAATCGGGTTAAAGTGAGTTAAGATTGTTGATTAGTTAGAATTAACAGTGTAAATTTGAATGCATGACCGTGGGACAGATTTGAGCAATAAGTTCCAAGACCGGAATTGTCAAAAGACAAGTTCTTACACTGAGAGAGTTTACGCAGCTAGCGCCATCATGTTAGAGTAGCGACTATTTTGCGTGAATGGCGCGGTAGTTATTATAATAAAAAAGTACTGTCAGCGCGCTCTTAGATTGCGTATAGTCTGTCAGTGTGCGTAATGGCTAAACTCTCTGAGGGCGTTGCTACTATGCTTCTGTGCTCACTGGCTGTACACTAGTTGCGCAGTCACTGTGCTTTTTCCGAGCTACTGGTTACACGTTTGGCGTAGCAGCCTTCAGTCGAAGCGTACTGGGTATGCAAATTGTCTCTCAGTATAGTGGTAAGGTATTAGTAAAGTATTACCGATGTTACGAACGAAATGGTGATTGAAAAACTTTACGGCAGCCTCACAGAGTTTTCCAAAATGTGGGCACCGTAGGGAAATTAAATTCCATGTAATTTTTTCATTTGAAAGAAATGTTTGAACTGCGGAATCGAGAAAATTTGTGGAGTTGTCCGAATAGATGTTTTTTTATTTTTCGCGACGTGCAAAAAATCTTTTTACGTAACCTATGAATGCTTCAGTGGTCAAGTCACTGACCAACTCTAAATGGACGGCTTTAATCAAATATTGATATGTAAACTTTTACCTTATTTCGGTTTCTTAGACGTTTTTCTTTAATATAGAATGGTCCAAAATAATCGATCCAGACATTAAAAAATGACCGGGTTGGGACCAGGCGATGTTCCCGGTAAGAAGCTTCCAATTGAAAACGATAAAAACTTCTCTCTTGATTTCCTATCCCATTTTTGAAAATATCATTTTAATACTAAAGATCGTAAAAAAGTGAAAGCAAAACGATTGAAATGTACACAATGAAAGTTAAACGAAACGAATCGGAATTAAAGTGTAGTTAAGGACGATGGACTTAAGAGGAGAAGTTGACACTTTTTTGCAACGTCGCAATTTTTCCGTGCATTTGCACATCCATTTCATTCAACCGTATTTGAGGAGCAAATCGGATCAAAATGAAATTTCTTTGGACCCCAAAAAACTCTAATGTTGCAGGAGTATGCATATTGGCTTAGTTTTTTGAAAAAAGGAGGAAAACATTTTTAATACAAGTTTTTAATATAAGTGATAAAAGACCTACCTATCTTAGGAAATCTTCTATTTTAAAATTATCCGCACTTGATTTGCACTCGTGATTCTTTTACATGATTTTATTGCCACGAGGGTCTTTATTTGGCACTGTACATCACTGAGGAACGTGAAGCGTGAGGAACTTATTTTGCGCGGACTGTATGTATCATGTCTTCTGCTACTTGGCGGACTACGTCACTACGCATCAACTCAATTATCGGTAAAACAGGCCTCTTTAATTTCATGCTTTGCTTCATTTTTGTTCTAATGTGGCGTAACAAATTCAATCATTTCATATAAAATGCATTTATATCATCCAAACTATTTTTTATAATTATTCAGGTTCACTTTGTTTAGAAACAAACAAAAATAACTCAAAAATAAAATACTTAGATTTTTATTCATGCTTGAAATTCCTGTCATGCCTGTTTTTACCGATAATTGAGTTGATGCATACGATGCGTAGTGACGTAGTCCGCCAATTAGCAGACAACATGATACATACAGTCCACGCAAAATAAGTTCCTAATGCGTCCTCTTGTCGTTTCAGATTCATAATTGTATTTTTTCGCAATTTTCACAGTTTCTCGCGTTGTTGAGTGATATAAAGTGACAAATAAAGACCCTCGTGGCAATAAAATCATGTAAAAAAATCGCGAGTGCAATTTTCACCCAACAATATATATTTTTGTGTCAACACGTGATGCTTTTGTTCGCGTTAAAATTTTCTATTAAATTTATAGGTACATTTGCCTTTTATCGGCTGACTAAAACTAAGATACAAGCAAAGATTGCACTTTGTATTATTGTACATTCAAAACAAAACGAAAAGTAAGCAAAAAATAAGTAAACTAGCTGTGAAGTTGTATCAACTTTTGTGCTCATTCAATGAGCACGTCCTGTAAGCAAATATGATTTGCTTCCTCATAGAGGAAGCATTAAGCTTCGATATTACTTGTTTCCATTTATATTTCCAGTTATATTTGAAAAATTCATTTTTAACAAATTAATGAAACATTACTTTTTTATTTTTTAATGAAATACATTAATCATACAGGTCAATCGATTCGTCTCGACATAAGGAATATTCATTTTCCTTACGTCAACTCAAGATTTTGATTATTTGAAAACATAACTTCCTTATTTTTTAATGAAATGCATTAATCATATAGGTCAATCGATTCTTGTCGATGAAAGGAATCTTCATTTCCCTTACACCAGCTTTAAATTTTCAGTATTTGAGAAGTTATAGTGGAAAAATGAATTTTATGAAAATTATAAAAGTGAACCTGTGAACCTGAATAATTATAAAAAATAGTTTGGATGATATAAATGCATTTTATATGAAATGTTTGAATTTGTTACGCCATATTAGAACAAAAATGAAGCAAAACATGAAATTAAAGAGGCCTGTTTTACCGATAATTGAGTTGATGCGTAGTGACGTAGTCCGCCAAGTAGTAGAAGACATGATACATACAGTCCGCGCAAAATAAGTTCCTCACGCTTCACGTTCCTCAGTGATGTAAAGTGCCAAATAAAGACCCTCGCGGCAATAAAATCATGTAAAAAAAATCACGAGTGCAAATCGAGTGCGGATAATTCTAAAAAAGAAGATTTCCTAAGACAGGTAGGTCTTCTATCACTTATATTAAAAACTTGTATTAAAAATGTTTTCCCCCTTTTTTCGAAAAACTAAGCCAATACGCATACTCCTGCAACATTAGAGTTTTTTGGGGTTCAAAGAAATTTCATTTTGATCCGATTTGCCCCTCAAATACGGTTGAATGAAATGGATGTGCAAATGCACGGAAAAATTACGACGTTGCAAAAAAGTGTCAACTTCTCCTCTTAAGTCCATCGTCCTTAACTACACTTTAATTCCGATTCGTTTCGTTTAACTTTCATTGTGTACATTTCAATCGTTTTGCTTTCACTTTTTTACGATCTTTAGTATTAAAATGATATTTTCAAAAATGGGATAGGAAATCAAGAGAGAAGTTTCTATCGTTTTCAATTGGAAGCTTCTTACCGGGAACATCGCCTGGTCCCAACCCGGTCATTTTTTAATGTCTGGATCGATTATTTTGGACCATTCTATATTAAAGAAAAACGTGTAAGAAACCGAAATAAGGTAAAAGTTTACATATCAATATTTGTTTGTTTCGCGATTAAAGCTGTCCATTTAGAGTTGGTCAGTGACTTGATCACTGAAGCATTCATAGGTTACGTAAAAAGATTTTTTGCACGTCGCGAAAAATAAAAAAACATCTATTCGGACAACTCCACAAATTTTCTCGATTCCGCAGTTCAAACATTTCTTTCAAATGAAAAAATTACGTGGAATTTAATTTCCCTACGGTGTCCACATTTTGGAAAACTCTGTGAGGCTGCCGTAAAGTTTTTCAATCACCATTTCGTTCGTAACATCGGTAATACTTTACTAATACCTTACCACTATACTGAGAGAAAATTTGCATACCCAGTACGCTTCAACTGAAGGCTGCTACGCCAAACGTATAACCAGTAGCTCGGAAAAAGCACAGTGACTGCGCAGCATGAAAACCAAGGCATGGTCAGCCACTTTTTTGTTTCTCACTGTCCCAAAATCTTCAAATCCAACAATTTTGTCTGAATTTTTGTCGTAGTGAAGACCTTTCGACAAACGTATCTCGTCCCACAAGAGAAACATTACTTTATCTTGTTCTGTGTCACACATATTGGCGAATTCCTTTTAGCGGTGTTTAGTGCTTTTGTTCACTCCAGTGTCCGTAGGAATATTTTTTAGTGCAGTTTTTAGTGTGGATGGGCATGACAGAGTTCCAATAATGCTTTTCAGATAACGATAACACTTTGCTGATCTTTTATATATAGATGAATAGATAATTTTCATCTCAGTTGTATAACGTCGACATTTCGGGTCCTTGAAATAATTTTTAAAAATCATGTCGACAAATATTTTTTGGACTGTGTTAAGTTTCCTTGTTAACAATTGGAATTTGTCGGTGTTTTTGTATTCTTCGAGTTTCTTTAGTCGAATTCGAGATCTAAGCATATTAACATTCAAAGTTGTGTACAATTAACCTTGATAAAACATGTAAAATATATAAGAAAAGAATTAAATACTGTGGACATGTAGCCGCATATATCACTATAAGACATATACAGACACAATTAAAATGAGTAAATTCAAAAAGTATAGAAAATATAACAAAAAAAAAAATTACGTATTGTAAACATTTAGACACATAAGACACATAGACACATATAGCGACACATAAAGACAGACAAAAGCGGACACACAAAGACACATATGTACAAAATTGATATAAAAAAAGACGTATTGGATATACAAATTGAATACACTGATCGGTCACTGTAAGGCGAAATTCGGGAGTAGACGGATGTATATCGAACCGCAATAAAAATGCAACGAGCGAGTACGCTCAGGTCAACACTCAGGGCGGTATATGTAGAGTGTAGACTCTGAACTCGAAATCTAAGGAAACAATAACTACAATAACATTAGTCAAGCGTGAAATTGGGCCTTATATGAATCCGGCGTATAGCGATCGACCAATATATATTATACATACATATAAATATGATAACTTATAACGAAAGTATAAACGTAACCACAAACAATTCTACTTAGAATATTTAGTTTCAAAACTGGCAACAGTGGAGCACTTATTAACGTCGCAATATCTCATTAACTTCTTCAAAACCTCTTTTTCTTTCCGTTCACAATAAATTTCGTCGTAAAATTTTCTCTTCTGCGGAGAGGAGTCTTTACATTCAATATTTTTGAACACCAAACGTGTGCATCCTCGAGACTTGACTTTTCTTTTTGGTGTATAGTGGACCTCAGCTGTAGTAGGGTTCGCAACTACTGATGAACTGCCTATATTATCGCCTACTCCTTCTTTTCCTGCAGATTCCAGGTGAACATTAAAATTCTCCTGTATTTCTACTTCTATATGCAATTTCTCCTGAAACTCTGGGTTAATATTACAGTCCTTCTGCAAATAGAAATTAATTATTTAGTAGGTATTAAGTTCAGCTTGAAAAGAATTGTTATTTTCATTAAAAACATGAGCATAAAAAAACTACTCAGTAATTAATCAATCGATCAATTAAACGCCAAGTTATTATGAATTTTCGATTAAAATAAGAATACCCACTGTCATCCCTGTGTCTTTGAATTTAAAGAATTTCATATTGTAAATTTAAGAGCTCCGAAAAGAGAAATTTGAAACACACTACATTCAAAGTTCAAAGAGTTATTTTTAACATACATTTTGAAGAAAACCAATATTTTATTGATAATTATAATAATTTATTTACCGAAGCGGTATATTATAAGTTACTCACCTGCTGAAAATGTAAAGACTTTTACGGCAGCTGTGCAACTTTTCCTGAGACTTCTCACATTCAGCTAATGAAAGATTACCTATTGATGGTTAATATACAGTAGGCTGAGTAATACTAATATTCTTGACACGTACCTTAAGTCCAGGTAATTCCGGCAATTCGATGTTGCATGTCAGTACTTCCTCATTGTTGGACAAGTTCAACGTGGGAATGATACCATATTTCGGAAACAATTTTCCGTTCCTTTTAAGGTAGAAATTCTCTTCAGAAAAATGACGGTGGCATACAAAAAATCTTTTGCTTGTGATAACACTTCAATCAAAAGTTGACAAGTCAGGATTGTTACACGCTTTCACCCAATCCATCAAATTGTTTCCTTTTTTTTTTTGGAATCGGTGAATAGATGTCTTTCTGTCCCAATTCTTTATAGTTGCACATCCTCGCACAGCGCACTGATTTTGCAATCTTTTTAAACTGTCCATTTTTTTAACACGTCACAAATTACACACAACAAACAGTTTTCAATAACACTAAGTTAGAACACGCTCAATAATGGGTTTTCAGGTTATGTCACAATGTTTGGATTATGTGTCATGTGCCCCCCTTGCCGCGTTGCACGAGGCAAGGGTCGTGGAGCTAAAAATAATCATAATAGCTACATTGTCGTCTACTTTCCATTGTGTTGGCTGCCCCTGAATGCAAGACTGTTGACAAGAACAAGTTTTTCAATCAACTAAGCTATCATACAGGGCCGGCGGAAGACGTGGGTATGTTGGATAGTACTACCCACCCTAAAAATTTTAGAGTGGGTAATTGCCCACGCCTAAATTTTATTTAAAAATCCGAAAAATTTTTAGAGCGTACTGTGTACTTATATATGGGCCATTCCGTATAAAATTTATAATTAAAAATTTATTTCGCGCGGAATATTTTTTTTTCTGTTTTTTGGTCGAAAATATTGTACACGTATTTTTTTATTTCGACATAATCTTTAAAATTTCGGAGTTGTGAATTTTCAAAATTTTCACACTCGAAAAATGTACCTCTAAATATTTGTGTATACGAAAAAAAGAATTCTATTAAAAAAATAAGAGGCTGTAGTAAAATTTAAGATTTTCTCTCAGCTTTTCAATAAGAATTACAAGAAATTCATTAGACCAATTGTTTATAAAAATATGGCCTATTTTTATAAACAAAACATTTTTTTAAACTTTGGAACTAATTTTTTTTTTATTTTTTATTGAAAAATTTACTTCAGACACTTTAGTAACTACACCCAAAATTTGGGAATTCACCGTTGAAAATTGTGTCTGTAATAAATTTTTGAATATCAGTTATCGTGCTCGATGTTCGATTGCCCAGCCGATCAGGCGATTGCTTGTGGTCCGAGCGCGAGAGGTAAAATTAAAAACTGTATTACAGACACAATTTTCAACGGTCCATTCCCAAATTTTGGGAGTAATTACTGAAGTGTCTGTAGAAAATTTTTGAATAAAAAAAATGTATACGCAAATATTTAGAGGTACATTTTTCAAACGTGAAAATTTTGAAACTTCCCAACTCCTAAATTTTAAAGATCATGTCGAAATAAAAAAATACATGTACAATATTTTCGACCAAAAAACACAAAAAAAATATTTCGCGCGAAATAAATTTTTGATTGTAAATTTTGTATGGAATGGATAATTGAAAAATTGTATGCTCAGGCTGAAATCTTAACACGAGTTTTTCCCAGAAGAGCGTGTAATTATTCCATGGTAAAAATGGCGAAATTTTAACTTTCATGATGTAAGAAACTAAATATTGACAGCTGCGAAGTGACTGATAGTCACTTAGTAACATGAAGGCTGAAACCATTGTCGTCATTTCTATGAAGGCTGTACTGTGATTACCTCGCTCGGCGATATATAGTTTGGTGGGAATGATTTGAATTGCAATAGAAAAGAGAATTTGCAATTTAAAGACCTCTATGTTGTATAATTTCAAGATTTTTCAACAAATTTTCCTAGGTCATGCTAAAAGTTGAAGTTGAGGTAGAAAATTTCAGAAAATTTTTAATTTTGTTTCTAAACTCCTCACGTGAGGAGTTTCGAAAGTTTAGTTTTTTTTATTTTCAGTAGGTCAAAAAAATATTTGTTAGGTACCACTGGACGTGGAATTTCATAAGCTTTCCAACTGTTTTTTTAAAGAATGTCCTCTCTTTTTTTCACCGAGATATCGTGGTTCGAAGTCAGCAGTGATTTTTATTAGCGCTTACATGAGACGTATGCGCAATTTCCGACGGTAGTGTATATGATGTGAAAAAGATATCACTACTTTTAGTGAAAATTATACAATACATTTATATTACTAACTAGCTGTCAAGTTCTATCAACTTTTGTACTCTTTCACTGAGCACTTTGCTTCCTGTAAGCAAATACATATGATTTGGTTCCTCATAGAGGAAGCATTAAGTATTCTTTACATCAGCATTAAATTTTGATTATTTGAGAAGTTCTATTCAAAAAATTCATTTTCGAAAATTCCAATAAAGCATAACTTTCTTATTTTTCCCAGAAATGAATAAATCTTACAGGTCAATCGATTCGTCTTGAGATAAGGAATTAATTTTTATTGAAACGCACTAATGTTAAAGGGTCAGTCGATTCGTCTCGACATAAGGAATCTTTTTCTCCTGATATCTGTACAT
>UCOH01010144.1:0-13931 GCA_900474275.1 Synergus japonicus
ATTATCTACTCTTAATATTTATTCTTTCTTATCATGTTCCTATTTATTAAACAGTTCATTACTAATTATCTTTTTATTCATTTTCGAATTCTATCACGTTCGGTAAACATTTATATTAGCTTAAAGTTCTTAATTTATTAATCATGTCTCCTTCCGTTTCCTGCTAAAATAACATTTTGTGAATTCATAGAGTACATATATATATATCATTCACATTATAATTAATTTACCAATTAATTCACAAGTCAGTTCACCTGCGAATTGCTTCAATCTCTCTCTGTGGATTCTTAATTAAATTTCTGCTTTGATCTAAAAGCTTTTAAATTCAAATCTTTTCGCGCCCGAAATCGTCCAGGAGGTGCTGCCTCTACTGGTCGAGAATGAAAGCGACAATCGTTCGCAGATTGTCACAATTCGTAGCTATCTATGTATTAATCTAATATTTTCTGGTTGTGCTGTCAAAATATCCGCCATTATAGGTGCATCTTTATTCATCTCCATCGCTTTATATATTCGTCTTATCAAAAAATTGGTGAGTCTCAACCTGTTCTACACCTTTTCTTTCCAAAGTGTGCTAACAAAAATCGATCAACTTGCCCATTTTTCCCGTCAAAAGACCAATACCAAATCCTGGTGAAAAGTTGATAAAATTAGACAGGCGCGCAACAAGGGTCTCAAAACAGTGGGTGTTGGGAAGCACTCTACACAATAAAACTAAATAAAAAAAAAAAAGAAAAAAACCGGATTTCAAGCCCTCAAAAATGCTTTTAGTGTGAAATTGTATTATCCGTCTAATAATTTGTAAACCCACGCATGTTGAAAGTAGGTATACTCGAATTTCTCTTTGCGAGTGTTCTGACACCCACAACCCCGTACGAGTCGCGCCCCTGGAATTCGAGTTTCTCTATATTAAAGTTTTCAAATCCCATTAGCCTTAAGCATTGTAGTTTTTCACTTCTCAGGAAGCATTTTGTCTAACTGCAATTGTAATAAACGCAGGTTAGAATTTATAACTTGGAAATTGTTAATTTAAAAAGTAAGCAAAATGCTTGTATGGAATTTCATTACATTTACACCATTTTCATAAGAAAAATGGTAAATCTGTAATTTCTAACTTTTCACGGAAATTTTCAGATATTCGAAATTGTGAAAACTTGCAGATTTCAAAATATAACACTAGATAAGTGGTAATATGTAAAATAAAATTTTTTTTTTCAAGGAACGCACCAACTCTGCATGTATACCAACTCTCATTTCTTTGTTGAGTTGGAAACGTGGATGCTTCCGAGCCACGGCTCGAGGCAGAGTTTAGCATCCGATGCATTTCTTTTCTCTATTTTTTGCTATCAAACACCTCTTAATTTTTCCTCTTTTGCCTTTGGCAAGGTAAATTCAAATTCACCTGATAGATTTGTGTCTTTCCACAGATTTTGACAGTTTCTTGACAATTTTTACTTTCAGATTCCATCGCCCTTAAGGAGCTATGCTAGTTTCTCTTTTTCAAAAAATCAATTTTATTTTTTTTTGCATTTTTTCATAGCTAATCATCCTAAAAATAAGTACCCAAAATTGTAAATCTATATTTCTAATAGTTTTTAAATAGGAGTACTTTAAAGCGGCACTGTTCATTAGCGCTAAGTTAATTGTGGGCTAGAAAACAAACAAAAAAACATTTTAAAACAGATTTTAAAATGAGTGAAAACCCTTCATACAACCAAAAAAAAGGCTCCAAAACTAAATAGGTCATCAAATCGCGCAATAGGAAGGGAAAATTTACCGCAAATCAAATCTGTGTTGAAAACTTTAAATGCGTTTTTCTCAAAACTGCATTTTTAAAATCGGGTGACGGTGTAGCTCGAAAACTAATTATTCAATCGACGTCAAATTTTTACACAGTCTTTATTATATGTTTTTACAGAGGATGGACCTCCAACTTTTTGTTATGTAAAAAATTACAACTTTTATAAACAAAAAACGAGCGTTTTTTAAAGCAAAATTTGAAATTTTTTTTCAAAACTACGCCATTTTTATAGTTTTAAATATTTTTAAAAGCTAGAGGTCCATCTTCTAGAGAAACTCATGTAGTTTACTAAAATTTTTTTTTTTTCGAGCAACTTGGCATGGCCGACACCGTCACCCGTATTTCAACTTTTTTTAAAGGACCTTTGCGTTTCACCTTGGTTCTCCGCTTTGAATGAATATTTTTAGACGAAAATTTTATGATAAATACATGAAGATATGTACAATATATTGCAAAAATTTTAGAAAGATTAAAGGAGTAGTTTTGTTTTCTTTATTCTTCAAAAATTTATGTTTTTCTCGTCCGAGAAACTAGCATAGCCCCTTAAGAAAATATTTTTTGGAAGATATAGAAACAACTTACCAAATATTTAAGGTCTTGCACAGTCCTGGGTCTAATAAAAATTAAATTTCATCTCGGTTTTGAAGACAGAAAGAATATTTTGTCTGGAAACATGATTATTCAAAGTCAAAAGAAACGAGAAACACACAATGAGCAGACCGCACTCTACCAAATGGTAAAGTCATCAGAATGTCGTTGTTGGTATATAATTATCATTTTTTTCAAATGTGAAAATCGGAATGAAAACACAAATTTGGACGATATATGTTGCAAAGATGTGTTGAAATTGTTATATATACCACACATGTTTGAAATATAAACCGTCTCAGTTTGTGGGACATCATTTGAAAAAAATGATATTTACCGACAGCGCATCTGACGCGACTTTACGGTAATTTAGTGTAAAAATAACCGCTGAGCGGTCAAATTTTCACAATGCCCTTTCCCGAACTCTAGCGTAAATTACAGTTTTTTGTGTCAATGAATCGCGAATTTCGTGTTAGCATCTGAAAAACTAGAAAATTCAAACTTTCTGTATTTCATTGATTTTTCATTCAGTGTCCGTGTTGTGCCTGAAATAATTCATTTATATGATTTTGTCTGACAATTAGTTGCTCTTTCTCGCGATTCGTCTGCTCTGTCTGCATTCGCTCTTGTTTAAAAAATGATTATTTTTAGACAAAATATTCACTCTCTCTTCAAAATCAGGATGAAATTTAATTTTTATGAGACGTAGGACTATGCAAGACCCTAAATGTTTGGTAAGTTGTTTCTATATCCTCTAAAAAAAAATTTCTTAAAATATATACGGTAACAGGGTCGCACTTAGAATCATTTTTAAAAATGTCTATTTTCAAAGACCGTTTATCCAATGCTCTTAAATGAGATAGGAACGAATTTTTATTGAAAAGATGATAGAACGGTATAGACTAGAATAGGCATGAGATAGAAAGGAATAGAGAAGTAGTGATTGAAAGAGATAGGAACGAATTGAGTTTGACAAGGAAATAGAAAGAGATAGACAAGAATAGGCGGGAGATAGGAAGGATTAGAGAAGTGGGGATTGAAATAGATAAGAGCGATTTTGAGTAACAATGAGATAAAAAAAGATAAACTGTGTTAGGCGAGAGATAGATAGAGATAGAGATGTGTTGATTCAAAGAGATAGGCGTGAATGTGGATTGAGATGGAAGTAAAAAGGGATAGAGAACTGGTGATTGAAAGGGATTGAAGCGAGTTTAGATTGACAAGAAAATAGAAAGGGATAGACAAGAATAGGCGAGAGATAAATAGAGATAGGCGTGAATTTGGATTAATATAGAGATAGAAAGAGATAGGCGGGTATACCAGGTGTATAAGCTTAAATCCGCTGTTTTTTAGGCAAAAGAAAGTTTTTTTTTTGCAGAAAATAAAATAAACTTTATTCAAAGTATTTTCCCTCGCTTGCTATACATTTTCCCCATCTCTCGGGCAATTTGTATATACCACGCCAAAAAAAGTCTTTATTTTTCGATGTAAACCACTCGTCAAGCCATTTTCCGACGTCTTCGTACGATTCGAAGTGTTGTTCAGCGAGCGCGTGACCCATCGACGAAAACAGGTGGTAATCAAAAGGGGCCAGGTCTGGTGAATAAGCGGGATGAGGTAGCACCTCCCAGTTGAGTGTTTTCAAGTAGTTTTGGACCATTTTTGACGTGTGCGATGGGGCGTTGTCGTGAAGAAAAATCAGCTTCTCATGTCTTTCTTCATAATCCGGCCTTTTTTCACGCAAGGCACGGCGCAATTTGATTAGTTGTTGGTGGTAGCGGTGAGCATCGACAGTTTCATCAGGGTTTAATAGCTCATAGTAGACGCCACCCTGCTGATCCCACCAAACGTACAGCATCTTCTTGCGTCCAAAGCTATTAGGTCTTGAGAAAGAAGTTGATGGTTGTCCGGGATCGACCCACGATTTTCTTCGTTTCGGATTCTCAAAATAAATTCACTTTTCGTCTCCAGTCACCACACGATGCAGAAACGACTTTCTTTTGTGTCTAACAAGCAAGATTTCACATGTGTTTTGGCGTCACTCCATCTGCCTATCGTTCAGTTCATGAGGTACCCATTTTCCCATTTTTTGGATCTTTCCCATGGCATTTAAACGCATGGAAATGGCCGGTTGAGTAACACCTAACTGTTCGGCAAGCAGTTTTTGTGTTTGTGTATCGTCCTCATCCAAAAGAGCCTGTAATTCATGATCCTCAACTTTTTTGGGGCGATTTTCACGCTTCTTGTCACTCAAGTCAAAATGACCGTCTTTGAACCGACGAAACCAGCCTCTGCAAGTTGTTTCCGATAAAGTACTGTTACCATAGGCCTCCACAAGCACTTGATGTGATTCGGCAGCCGATTTCTTCAAATTGAAGCAAAAAAGTAGAGCTTCCCGCAAATGCTCCTTTTCTGGCACAAAACTAGACATGATTACACAAGGACAAATTTATGTTGTATAAAAAAACTGACTATGTGCACTGATTTACGTAGACAGGTGTCGAACTCACTCAAAAAAAAGCATGACGCTTCTACTGTAGCTAAATATGTTCACTACCGTTATCTCTGAGCAAACAGCGGATTTAAACTTATACACCTAGTAGACGAAAGGTAGAAGTGCATAAACAATCTTTATCCCTTTCTATCTTATGAATAAAAAGAGATAGAAAGGGATAGAATTTTTATCTCTACTTCTAGCACGGTTATCTCAAATCTTTTATTTAAACAAAACTATCAGTTTTTGCTAAAAATGAGACACTAGTCCCTTTTTTGCGATCGAGAAACAGATCTCAATGGAAGGACCCGTTATACAATGTATATTTGCAAATTTGTCATCTAAAGTAAATCGTGAAGTGGGAGATTCGAGTGATTTCATAGATTTCTCGTCTTCTTTGGGTTTTTTTTTTTATTTTTTGTTCCAGCGCTCCAACAGTCTTAATCTTATAGGTTGTGGATAATCTAAGATAGGTTTCACTTCCTCATCTTCATCCACATCCAAACCTTGTTGATTTACGACGAATCCTAAAGTACTGGACTCGAAGAATTTATCAGGGTTTAATGTACGTAAATATTTAATAGTTTTATCCAACCAATAAAGGTGTTCCTCAAATGTTTTGACACTAGAATTATGTCGTCTAAATAAACAAACTCGTGCGGCTTCATTTTCATAAATCCCTGGAACGTCACAGCTGCTCCTGTAAGTCCAAAAGGCATTCTTCTGTAATGGTACAACCCTTTTCCTGGTATAATAAAGGCAGTCTTCTCTTTAGTTTCCTCTGACAAAGAAATTTGATTATACCTCTTATTTAGGTTCAGCGTTGAGATATAATGAGCTGCAATACTCGACGAGAGACCGGAGTCTTCGTCGAAATCTCGGAAGCCGGAGTTGACGGTTCAGACATCTTCAACAAAATCAGCAACAGTCACAGATGAAACGCGATCGATGACATAGATTCTCAAAAACGCAAAGATCGACGAGGTATTTTTAAATTGGATATGCTGTACTTTCCCACAAGTTTACCAAACTTGTCCACCAATTCCACCGTAACTGGTCCACACACTTTATGAACAAAAGCCCGACCCACATACTTGTGTGCCAACTTAGAGGAATACGCTTCAGACTTCGCTTCAGATTATATTGCCGATCAAGTTATTGTCCAGTGGCCTTATTTAAGCAAACCTCTATATAACAAGACCCTTTATGTGTGATTAAAAGTTTTTTTTACTGAAAATTTGGTAACAATTCTTTTTTCTTGGGACCTTTTTTAGGAATCATGCTTGAAAAAGCTCCTTTGACCGCGAAATCAATTTCTTGGAAATCATTAATTGAGGAATCGAATGACAATGTTCCAGCGGAAATTAAAGTCATTCCCAGCCAACAATATTTTTTACGAATCCTATCCAGCGTCTTATTTCGACCTAGATGTCCGGCTTCTGGGACATCATGATTTTCACTGAGAATGTTTATTACCTCGCTCGGCTTAACCACCTTCTCCCAAGGATACTCATCGTCAATTAAAGTTTTCTCGTAATCAGGTCGATAGCAGAATAATTCGTCGTCCTCGATCTTCCATTCAGAAAACCTTTCCGGGTTACTCTTGACAAGATCAAGCTTAGTCCCCTCCGATGTTCAACAGTAATGTCGTGCTGGTAAAGATAAACTGCCCATCTGGCAAGACGACCTATAGGATTTTTCAATTCATGGAGCCACTGCAACGCCTGAAGATACCTTCCAAATAACATCTTTGTTTGTCAACAGACCAAACCACTGCGAGATACTCCTTTTTCGTGGTGGTATAATGCAACTCAGCACCTCTCAATGGTCGGCTCAAAACCTCAATCAGGTTCTCAACCTCCGTTTCTGGATCCAACTGAACCAAAACCGCGCCCAGTCCAAAGTCACTGGCGTCTGTATACAAGACGAAGGGTTGTCCCGGGATTGAAACATACAGTCTGTTTTACTTCGTCGAAAGACTTCTGCTCAACCTCAGTCCATTTCCAAGGTGTTTTCGGACTAGTCTATTTATTTAATGGTCCTTGGATCTTGGTTATATTCTTCAAATGCCTATGGTACAAGTTAACCAATCCGTTGAGCTGTCTCAGCTGAGTCCGATTCTTCGGCACCGAAAAATCAATGATCGGCCGTATCTTCTCTGGATTCGGTCTCATGCCAAATTCGTCGACGATATAGCCGAGATACTTAACCTCTCTACAAGCGAAGCTGCTCTTCTCACGGTTGATCACCAATCTCGCCTCCCTAAACACTTCAAAAACCAGAGACAACATAGACATGTGTTCGTCAAGATCGTGACTCAGTATTATCCAGTCGTCAAGATACGTAAAAACCTGCTCATTCCATTTGTTAGGCAATCCTCGCTCTGCAATCAGATCCCCAAAATGTCTCTTTAAGACATCCATGAGTTATTGAAACGTCGCAGGCGCGCCTGTCAAACCGAAGGGCATTCTCTTCCATTCGAATAATCCCCTTCCCTCGGCTGCGAATGCTGTATATTTTTTACTGTTCTCATCTATTGGGATCTGAATAAAGCCCTTGCTCAAGTCGAGCGTCGATATTATTTTTGCCTGATGCAGCTGTGACAAGATTGATCTCATGTTATGCAAGGGGTAGGCTGGCTTCTTCGTTTGTCGATTCAAGGGCTGGTAATTGATGCAAAATCTCAATCGACCGTTTGCTTTAGGAGCCACCACTAGAGAGCAAGCTTCTCGCTGTTACTTCTTACGATATAACCAGCCTTCAGCAATCTTTCAATCTGCTCGTCGATAAACTTGCGGACGATTTCGCTTCGACGATAAGGTTTCTATCCGTGGAGAAGACCACTCGGAACCCAGTCCTTTAAGAAATCCGAAATCTCGGTCGTGCCATCCGGTACGGCCTCCTCCACCCCGAAACTCTTAGTCAAGAAAGAAAATGAGACTACAAAGTCCTCTGTCAATCTTTGCTTCACCTCACAATCCGTATCCTCTGAATCACTGGACCACTCTTCCAGCAGCTGTAACCTCGTCGGGTCAAAATCCCCGAACCTCTGCTCAGCAAGGTCTCCAACGCAATCATTGTCTAGGTCCTTTGTCTGACCGATATTTATTATACCTCGCGCCGCATAATCAAACACGCGACCCGCATTTGGCCCAGATGGAACGTCGCTGTTGCTCGAGTCACCCCAGTGCCAAGAAAATAGGGAACCCGTTCTTCGCATCGTTGAAGCATTCGAATTATGGCTTGAAAAGGCAAAGCCACGTGAACATGCTGCAAATCGCGCTGAGCATCCACAATCTCGCGGTAACGCTCCTCCGTTACGAAAATTTCCCTGTCGACTACCCGGTAAGAAGGAAATGATTGAACTAGATAGAAATGAGTTGGAATATGGGCGATTTTTCAACTCTTTTAATCTCAATCAATGTCATTTTTGAATGTAAACACTTCAATTCATTTTACAGATTTACGTTTGTTATCGTTTCAATCCTGTTAAATATCGCGATCAAAAATGTACACTTTTTAATTTTCACGGACGTGATTGATTTGAAGTCAATTTAATTCTGCCAAAAATTAGCGCATTCTGATTCTAACGAGAGTGATAGATTTGAAGTCAAATTAATTCTGTTTAATTCTTTAAGGCGATTGCAGTCAATTTAATCCTTTCCTTGACATACAATGTGACTTTACTTTTTAATAATAAATTAAAGGTCTCTGAAATAACGTACAATTGGCCCAAAATAAAAGGAACTATAATTAAACAAAATGCGCAGTTTTAAAAATAATTTTTAATAAAAAACCAAAGATATGTATATAATACGACATAAGTTAATTTTCAAACAAATTATTGGGCGCCAATCCTTTCTTGGGATAAAATTAATTAATTTAACTATAAATTTTGCAAAATACATTAAGGTAAAAGAGATAAAGATAATGATAAAGATAAGAGATAAAGATAAAGTAATCATGCAAATATTAGTCAAATCAACTAAATAAAACAAAATTAAGATATAGCCAAAACAAAACAAAAAAAATAGATTAGCTCAGTCTCAAATACTTCGTGGTAGAGAGGGGTGGTTCTTTAATCAAAAGCTCGAGTTAAAATAGAATAGAAATTAACAAAATTTATTAATTTAAAACAAGACAATTAAAGAATTTCAAATTAAATAACAATATATAAAAAATTTAAATCAAGCAGAAAATAGATATAAAATTAAGTTTCTTATAATAAAAGAATAAAATCGACAATCAAATTAATTATAAAAGGGAAAGGTCTCAAATCTACAATTAAGGGAATCTCAACTATAATAATTATATAATTTTGATCGAAAGGGAAGGGTCTCAAACATTAATTAAGGGAATCTCAACTACAATAAATATACATTTTTGATCGAAAGGGAAGGGTCTCAAACATTACTAATAAAAGATATTTTAAACAGGACTATTATATAATATTAATATAATATTTTAATTAAAAGGGAGGGTCTCAAACGCTAAAACACAATTATATAGGGAATCTCAACTGGAAAATACAAATTAGGCTCAAATATATATAAAAATCTAATATGTGACATCCTACGGCATTCGGCATTCCAGATAAAAATAATTTATTGGTAAAACATAATTAAATTCACGAAATATATATAATTCAAGAACAAATAAGTAAAATTACAATATATAATATCAATATAAATGATGACTTAGTCAAGGAGTAGAGAAAAAAAATAAAAAGATAAGATTATATATAAAATTCAATATAAACAATTAAATTCCTGGCTAAGTCATGAAGAAATTCGAATCCTATCGAGAGCTGCGTGCGATCACTACGAGTTCACAAAATCAAAAAGGGGCGAATATAATATCTCAAGTTCGCTCGTCAAGTTGAGGGGAACTTGACGATTTTACAATTAAGGAGAAGGGCTGATGCGCGTAGGCCTAATTTCCGTATAAACTCATGGTCTGAAGAAGGATAGTTAATGAGGTCCGCTTCCCATTTGTCCATCCTATCGTCCTGTCTTCTTCCTTTTCGTATGTTATCAGCCGTCGTTGATAGACGAAGAGATTCCGAATTCCTTCCTACGAGAGGGAGTTAGACAGAAGAATTGTCTTCCTGATGATGATTTCAGGGCCGGCAATACTTCAAAGATATGATGGAGAACGATGAACTCTAACTCCATCGATGCTCGAGATACAGATGTAACAAAAAGAGAGAAAAAGGCATAAAAAACCAAAAGATGTCTGTTCAAAAACAGAAAAGAAATAAGAGATAATAATAGGCGAGATTACCTATTCCTTCGAGGAATTTCTTGGTAGTCGCCACGGTCAATCCTTGCCAGGGGTGCGCCTAGGACCTTAGAAGACCAAAATCAATCCTTCTATCCAATATTAACAGGATTGTTGTCTTGGATGTTAAGAGGGATGATCAGAAGATATAATATAAATCCTTTAGTAACCATGCGAAGAATCGAAGACGTAAGTGTTGATGATGGACCAAAGAGGCTGTGTAAGTTGGTGGGAATCCTCCAGATTTCATCCTAAGACCTCAGAGCTCGGAAATTGTACAAAAAAAATATAAAATTAAAAATAGTTCCATAATTTCTTTCTTAAAATAAGATAGGAAAACATAAAATAATAAAATAATAATATAAATAAAACAATTAGAAGTGCCGAATTTGACTCTTTGTGAGTGCAAGAGCTCTCCTTATTTAAAATTGGAAATTTGAATCTATATTTTTGTGACTTGCAAAATCTGCAACGTCACAACAATTGTCAACATTTCAATATAAATTCAATTCTACACAATTGATCTGTATTGAAATGTTCACAATTTAGTTCAAATTCACAACACTTTTAATTGAAAGCAATGTCGTTTTTTAACACTTTCGAGATCATTTCAATTCATTTTCATCAACTCCTTCTTATCGGGTAATCGTCTCTCAGCATCCGGTTCGACCATTTTACCCTGACCAGTCTCCGAACCATCTCTCGACCCTGCAACCCGGAATCCGTCGCTCCAAAATTGCGCAAAAAATCTTCATCGCGAAATGCAGACCGCCCACCCCGAATCGGAGAGTGAGGCCCCGCATCTCGATTTCCGAAGTGTACATGCCTGAATTCCCACTCTATCGAACCCGCGGCATCCTCCCCAGAATGGAGGCGAGCAAAAGCCCCCGAACACGACGAAGAGGAAAATTTCTCTCGGCATCAAGGTTCCGTTCGTCATCGACAAAACGACCTGAGTGAATCAAATTCACCGGCAACTCGAAGTATCTCCCCCTTCAGCCCTTAAGTTAGGGGTTTGTCCTGGCGACAGCATCCTCTCCAGCAACGCGTTTTACTTAGTGATGACATCGTCAAATCGACTGGAAAGCAACTCTATTTTTCGCTCCAAAACTACATGTTCCCGCTCAGGAGCAAGAACAGTCGAGCCGGGACGATTAGGAGTAGACGGCTGAGAACCGCGTCCTCTGCCTCTTCCTGCGCTCATGAGAACACCGGTGTTCGCGACAGCACTCGACCGAGGGCCGGCCGCGCCGTCTGTATTTGACTGCATTTCCGTACGCGTCCCGCTCGTATTTCCAGGAGCATCATCGATATTGGACAGACCTAGTTGTCCAGACATTCCCTCCCACGTCATTCGACGAGCTTGAGCCTTATTAGGCTTCTTTTTCGGAGGTGAATATAATAATGCCATGTCGACCGATCGTCAAACCAAAGTCAATCCAGCCTCAATTCGACTCAAACCTATAACGTTATAAAATGTTAAAAGAAATATAAAAATATCGACCGTACTTTAATTCAATCTGAATCAACAGTCGGTCGAACTCGATAGATTACTCACTTAGCAATCCAGATAAAACAAAAAGATTTGTAATTAAACTCGTCAGAGCAAGATCTGACTAAATAATTTAAATTTAATGTCGGAATAAGATCCGATTTAATAATTTCTTTCAATATTATCAGAGCAATATTTGATTTCAAATCGACTAATTTAATTTAATACTCTGTCAGAGCAAGATCTAACTTATCGACTTCCAAAACAATTTAAATCCAAGGTCAGAGTAAGATCTCACTTCAAAATTCAATATCAAAATATTCCAAATGATCAGAACAAGATCCGTCACTTGGAATTTAATTCAAATAATAAATTTTACAATAATTGATCAGAGCAAGATCTGTCAATTTAATTCATCAATATTTCAAGTGAGCAGAGAAAGATCTGTCACCTAAAATTTTTCTCATAATTTTCAACATTTCGGAACAAGATCCGATCAAAAATTTATAATCTCAACATATTGTGAGGAACAAGATACTAGCATTTCAAATATTCAATAAATTGCCTCACCATTTCAATTCAAGACTCAAGTGTACACAATGTAACATTCCCGTGCGAAGTCGACAAAAATAACCCTGTTTATGTTTTGGGTCGTTAGTAGGAGCAAGATCTATACTAACGACCTTGAAATATTCATATTACAAATAATTAACGAACCTGTGAAATTGGCAAACAATCACAAAAATTTCGATTTCAAGTTTACTTGAATTCACAATTAAACAACTTATTACAATTACCCGTGCAAAAATATGGCTAAAAAGCAACTACAAGTATTAGTAAATTAATCGTCGAAAATAGCATAACAGCAGCATCGAAAGCAAAAAGCGCTACGTAAAATGGCCGTTCATGCGCTTCTAAAAGGTGACAACGGCTTCGCAAGTCGACGCCATTATACAATAAAAATTTTTATCTGGCATTAGTCCAAAATGGTTCGAAATCAGTACGCTTAATATTTATTTAACTTAGATGAATTTTTTTTAAAATAAAGGCATTTAACATTATACATTGTAACGTGCCCTAGAAAACTAGGCACGGAACTACGTCTCGATAATCCTTAAGCTTATTTTTATTTGAGGAACTCAAATTTATTTCTGCGCCAGTTATTTATCAAGGATAAATAACGATGAGTTCCAGCCACTAGCTCAGGTCACATCTCAAGGTCACGGGCAATCGATATTACGGAAATAATCGGAGACAACAATTTCTATTGAGAAACAATCAAATTTATGTTAACAATTACGTAATCATGGTCCTGAATGAGGTAGTTTATAATACAATTGAAAATGTGTAGTTTGATATATTCATTATTAAAGGTAATGTTAAAATGATGATTAATAATCATAAACGGGAAAGACTGTGTTTTAATTTAGACTGGAGAATCGAATTGAAGATTCGATTCTCATTATGAACGTATGTCTGATGGGCGCGTTACGTAACGCTACAACCGCACCAGAGATCGTTTTAAAATTTAAACTTGACGACCATAATTGATAAAAAATATACGAGAAAATCAAATAAGATCGATAAATGACAATGAACTATTATGTGTGATAAAACATTACATTATGAGCAATAAATCGTTATGAGCACTTCGAAATCACAAGAATAGAGAAAGAAAATGGCTAAGCTTGGCAAAGTAGCTCCAAAACTACGAATATCAAACAAATGCTACTTTGCGGAACTTGCCGATAACAAAAATTCATACCTTAGCCATAGTTAGTATACAATTAGTAATATCCTTTTTGAACGACAATTATGTCCTCAGACAACAATTCAGCTGATTAAATATTCACAGCGAAACAAATACAAACTGAGCAATTCAACTTCCAGAAAGAGAGTGCAGAAGGAACATGAAGGCGGAAGTTCATTGACAGGTGGGCGGAAATCAACAGGTCGCCATCATGAAGATTCGGCTGATTCCGACCAATCACGATAATCATCGATGTCATGTGACTAGTGACGTAGTTGAATATTGTTCTGTCACTAGTCACTGATATAGCTAGTCGGCTTTGCGCCCAACAGTCGCACTTGGAAATATTAAATGCGAATTCTTTGAATGGCTGAGCCTTCATAAAAAGTGTTCTCGAGAACTCGTTCACAATGCTTGGGACGCATTGTGAACACAATCTCACTCTTCAAGTCCCCAGAAGTGAGAATATAGAATTCGTTAGATACACAGGGCTCCGCACATCATGATTGTCCCTGAGACGGTAGAT
>UCOH01010145.1:0-23546 GCA_900474275.1 Synergus japonicus
ATATATATATATATATATATATATATATATGAGGCATTCTTTCTCAACCGGACACCCCCTGCACAGATGAACAAATTATTTGTATTAAATGAACTATAAAAGGGTGGAATTGAAAAATTCTTTTTGGGCCTAAATTTTGTGTTTCTATGGTTACTTTGACGAAAAGTATCAAATATTACGAAATTCTACATGGCTGATCCAATATGGCGGCTGTATCTCGACCATCAACTAAATTTCCTCAAATCGGTTTGGAAATAGTTACTCGGGGGTTTTTGAGGTCGATGATTACAAATTTACTATTGTTTTTGCAAAATTAATTTGTTTAAACAATTTTTTAAAACTGTAACAGTAATCTCAACCTATAGGGACTTCTTTGTTTCTGAGTTCCACTCCAAAATTAGTCACCCAACTTCTCTGTGTACAAAATGGCCGGCTAAATGCTCTGCATGTACTACTCCCTGCCATTTACTGCTAACACGTCACCGATCGACGCGAGACGAGAGCGCGCCGGCTAGCTATCCCCACCAACTCACCGTCCGCAAGTTGCGTAACTCCAAAGCATAAAAGGAGATGCGCTGATACTTTTCGGCTCAGATCGTCGGGGAGTAGCATAGCCTACACTCGGGGAACTGACTGTTCTCTCTGCTAGTGGGAACAACCGTAACAGAGCGAACGGGATCGACTTGGACATCTTCTTCAGGTTGAGTTCACCAGGTGTGCGACTGGAAGGCGCAACTACAGCCGTACACCTGGCTAAAGCATTCACGACTAGAGGGCGCAACCATAGCCGTGAATCCTGAACTGACCTGTGGATGTTACCTACCGACCGACACTGATGTACACTCGCTCACTCACTCACTTCTCTCTCTCGCTCACACGCAACCATACGCACCGTACGCGTACCTCTCAATTACAATCGTTCTCTCTCACATAAATATAGTCACACACTTCATACATTCACACTATATATTGTAACCGCGACTACACACACATACCTACATTTAATATGTATTCATTCCACACACACATATTTACACACACACACACACTATAAACAAAACATACCGTTACACTCACACTTAGTTCGTAATTAGAATTGTAATCTTATAGGAAGAATATATCACTTTGTTATTTTTGTCAATTAAAAATCCTTGTTGTTATTTATTTTTGCCCTTAAAATCAACCCTGGTTCGACTGAAGCGTCCGGTAGGACAAGAAGGGAGGCTCCACGCCCCTCCACACAAAATAACAACGTTACAAACTAAATTCCTGAAAATTAAAGATTTTATGCCAAGGGCGCCAGGTATTATTAATACCGCTCAAAACTTGAATTCCTGAAAATGAAATTTTACTCAAAATAGCTCATCTAGGAGAGGGATATCGTGGGGGCGCAAAACAACTCAGGCTGAAATTAATTTAAAATAAAGAAACATGATTTAATTAATAAAAGAAAGACAATGTTTGAAAGAAATACACTCAGAAATTTCAAGAGAAAAACAGCGTGTGAAGAGAATTAGTTTGTACTCTCAAACTGTAGAGTTACGTAATCTCACTGATAAGTAGTGACGTCATAGGACGCTACGCATACGATTGTCGTTACAGCTACTGTCCTTGGGCCTTGTTCAAATATCATATCTCCACCATCCCTCTTAACGTCCAAGACAGAACTGTCAAATCTGTCAATAATGAACAGAAAGATTAGTGTTGGTCATCTTTTAGTCTTGACACATTCCTGGCAAAGATTGGCCGAGGCTATTACTTTGTAATTCTAATTAAGAATTAGTAATTTCGCCTAATTATCTCTATTACATATACCTGTAATTATCTCTTATCTCCTGTCTATTAATAGACGTTTACTGGCTTTTAAATGCCATTTATCTCTCTCTCTCTAACTTATTTAGAACATAGAAGGATGAAACTATCATTATTAGTTCTCCATATTCTTGTTCTTCTCATTGCTTGATATCTGAAAGCATCAAAGGTTCTTATATCTCACTCTCTCTTGTATAAAGGAGTTCGGAAACTCTCTGTCTTGTAACAACAGCTGATAAGGAGTAAGAAAAGAAGAAGAAAGGACATTGAACTGACGAATCGGAAGCGGACCTCATCGGCTATCACTCTCACGACCATGTGAAATTACGAAATTAGGCTTACGCGCAT
Organism: Synergus japonicus; assembly: GCA_900474275.1. Taxonomy (NCBI): domain Eukaryota; kingdom Metazoa; phylum Arthropoda; class Insecta; order Hymenoptera; family Cynipidae; genus Synergus; species Synergus japonicus. The sequence goes on from UCOH01010145.1 coordinate 2,161, forward strand.
CAGCCCTTTCCCCCAATTTATAATTCCTTCAGGCTAACGAGCTTCCTTGAGAAACTGACTCGATCTCTTTTGATTTGTAAGCTTCAGGTGAAAGCACGTAACAAGTCTCAATGCAAATTATTTATATAGTGAAAATTTAAGTGTCTCTCCGAGAACTAAAAGGTAGGATTCGATTTATCCTATCTAGATATTTATTTTATGAAATTACTTGGCTAAATCATTAAATTTAGCCAAGTAATTTCATTTTATATTATTTATTTTAATTTATATATTATTTTAAATATTATCTTTTAACTCCTTGGCTGAATCATCGTATTTTTTTATATTCTATTGAACTTTTGTGATATTTTATTGTTTTCATTGAATTTTATTGGATTTTGTCGTTATTTGAATGTGTATTCGTAATTTGTTTTAACGATCCAGAGTGTCGAATAACTTTTAAGCCAAACCGTTTCAAATCTTTCATTTAATTTTAAATGATTTCTACGATTTATCTTTTATTATGTTTAATTAAAATTATTTTACCCCTTTTCCAAATGTTTAATGAGGACTCAAGCTCCTTTTTTATTAATTAGAACCCAAAAACCCCTTAATTTTATTATGTTTCCCCATTTTTAGTCCCGTTTTGTCTGTAATATCTTATATAACTTTTATGTCGTATTTTATATGAATTATTATGTGATATCTTATATAATAATTTTTGATTTCAACTTTTGATTTTAATTTTTGAATTTTGTTTGACCGTTGACTTTCATTTCGTAAATATTTAATTTCTATGTCAATTTTTGTTTGTATTTTTATATTTCTAATCAAATCGTTGTTATTTCTATCTCATGTCTGAGTATTCTTATTTAAATAAATAAAACTCTGTTAAATTCTTTTATAAAATTCTTTGAGTCTTCTAATTCCCAAACCACCCCTCTCTACTAATTATGTTCTGAGCTAGTAATAAATTTGTAAATGTTTAATTTTAGCTTTTCTTTATCGCCAATAATTTTATTCATTGAATTTTATTATTGTAACTTTAACTTTACAGCCTATGTCTTTTATTTTGGGTTAATATCTCTTAATATCGATTTAATTGTTCTCTTAATAGTTAATTTGGTTATAATTTTGCGAGGTTATCTTTTATCTTTACCTCAATATCTTTTATATCTTAGGAATAATATTTAATTTATCTTTACCTTTCTCGCACGTTTTAACTAAATTGATTTTATTTATCTTTATTTATTCTATTTAACATTTATTTTGTTGATTTTTATTGATCTATTGATCTATTTCTTTAATTTTATCTTTGTCCCCAGAAAGGACTGGCGCCCAGAATTTCTTTAAATTTTTTCTATTTGAATTATCTAATTTTTTATTTGTCTTAATTTTTTTGAGCCATTTGTGTGTCGCTTTTAGAGACCTTGGTTCCATTTACTGAAACCTAAAAAAGTGCGCGTCACAGTACAAAAGTGGAGCTAGCACTAACCATTATGGCTGCGTCCATATATTGTGACAGCTTGTCAACAATAGTTTGAAAAGGTATATAGATACTTTTAATTATTTAAACAATTATGTAAATTATTAATAAATATTTTTAATATTTTTTTATGGTGTTACATATGGTTCATTCAACACTCACATACAACAAAAACAACCACACAAATTCTAATTTCATTCTTTTGTCATCTATTTAAATTCACACAGTTAGATTTGTAAAATATAGGGAATAAATACTCATTATTATAGTTTACAGTAAAACAAGTTGTTCGATATTCATTTAATTATCTTTAAAACCTGACCCTGGCTCCGTTGAAGCGTTCGCTAAGATAATTATAAGTTACAAGATCTTTTCAGGGAAAATCAGAACGTTACACTTTTATCAAGAGTTATTGATCGATATTAGAAGCTTTACTGACAATCATTAATAGTAATGAATATGAGTCAAAAACACGATGTGAGGCTGAAGGAATTTATAGAAAAATGTGTACTTTAGAAACTGGTATTATGGCTTCGTTTTGGAAAGATGGCCTGGATAATCTTAGTACTAGTAAAACCATTCAAAGTCCTGAAGTACTATTAAATACAGCCTTGCAATGTGTACGATCATTAAGAGAATTTGTTGTCAATAAAAGAGATTCATTCTAACACTATGAGAATCTAGGTAAAACATTGACCAACATTTCTGATTAGAAAAATGATCGTGTTTTAAACGGCGTCGAAATTTCGTAACTGATTTCCTAGGGATTGTGGAAGTCGTAAGCTGCACAGGATAAAATCTTGCCTTAGCTCTTATTGAGTATTTGCAAACCATTGCTTTGCTTCTCAATCAACTTCAATCTATTGGCACGGATGGAGCTACGGCAATGAGTGACTCACAAAATTCCTTTGTTACTCATTTACAAGATAGAGTGGCTCACTTACAGTTAGTGAAATGCATTTGTCATTCACTAGACAAGTGAGCTCAATATGCGTATTAGACAATACCAGAAAACGTCACATATTTAGTCAAAGAATCTTATAATTGGTTTGCGCATAGCTCTGTAAGATTTCATGCTTATACAACTTTCTACAAAGTAAACAAACCTATACCGTTTGTGTTTTAGTACGTTTAGTTCATATAAATTGTTATTATTTCCTAAACTTTTATTCAGGAAAGAAATGATGGGAAATCACCAGGAAAGCTACAAACGCTCAGCGCAACACGTTGGCTCGTTTGGCTTCCGGTTAGTTCTCAAATTATAGAGCAGTGGGCAGAACTGCAAGAATTTTTTATGGTCCAAGCTTTAAATACAAATGATTCCGCAGCTAAAATGCTGTCCACTCTCTACATTGACAGAAATCTGCTGTATATGACGTTTTTAAAAATAATTTTAAAAGAAGTGCAGAAAGTGAATTTATCATTTAAGCACACCAGCGCAGAAATAACAAAAATCTACTCAGATCTTAGAAATTTAATTTACAGCGTCACTTCCCGTGTCTTAGTACCCCAAGCTGTTGTTGAAACTAGCTGACCAGGAGTATAAAGGGGGTATTCTAGTAACATATTTTGTTGAAATATTTTCATGCTTAGTGTGAACTGAAAAAGTGAAAAAACAGTGAATACTGCCTGCATTTTTGCTCAAATCTTTAAACACATTTTTCTCGAAACTATACTTTTTCCAACACGTTTAACATGATTTCTCAAGTTCTAATGAACCGATATATTCCTTTATCCTCCAAACTAGGATTAAGGTAGTGGACCCGATACTCGAACAGTACCCGATAGTCGGACACTTTCAGAGTTATTTAATTTTAAAAAATGATATATAGTTTTATCGTTTTCACAAAAAATTTTATAAAATACTTTAATATTTTAAGTTATTATTTAAAATATAAAAAAAAAGTGGTACCATCGGTTAGAAAAAAATAAAAGTTCGTGGCAATTCGAGGAATTACTTGTTTTTGCCTCGTTCCATGTGACTATAGCTAAGAAAGTCAGGTTATTGTATTTTCATTTTCGTCATCAATCACGTCTTTTTTAAATTTCAAATGGTTTAAATGGAAGTGCAATTATAATATGGTTAAGAAAAAAAGAGGTGAGTAAATGTTTTTATTGTTTTTTATATATTTTGGGGGGTGTTCGGGTATACCGTCTCATTTTATGTTAAGTAACCTAAGACCGAACACTGTAACAGTGTAGTAATTATACAATAAAAGTTGAATATTATCACGGCAATCATTGGTATCTTTCTATCCTATGTTCGTCGTAATAATTTTCAATAGATTTTTAAAGAGTAAGGGTGCCGTCCCATGTGGGCGCAAAACGTAAAGCGTAAAATGAACAACCAATTGTAAAAAATTTTTAGATTTCTGTCTTCTCAAAGATTCTCTATCATTGGCTGTTCGTTTTGCGCTTTGCATTTTGCGCCTGCATGGGATTCCACCCTAAGGTATTGACAACATACAATTATGACTTTTTTTCTCAAAGTACATGCTATAACCCTTGGCTTATTTCTCATTAAATTTTAACTAAATTTAAGTTACCAAAAGGTTACTTGGCACCTGAACTTATTACTTAGCTTAGGCGCTTATTTTTACTCAATTTAATTTTATGGACGCCAGGTTATTTTTATATTCTCAAAAATAACCAAAAGAGGTTAACTTGATTTTTAAACGAATTTAATAATTATTACTATTCAGCCTAACTCAACAAATAGAGGGGTCGAGGTAAGGGGATTCATGATCTAATAATGAGAATGAGTCATTTATGATTTTACAATAACAAAATAATCAATTTATTAAATTAATATAATTTAAGATGGGACTACGCCGATTTACGTAAATTACGACAATGATCATTACAACTTAAAACATTAGATTTCGAATACAATAGATATTAGAGTTTTGACTCTCAATTTCAGAAATAAGTTTAATCAATAGTTCATAGACTAGTCATGTGAAATCATTACAGTTAATCACTACCAAATTAAAGCAATTTCAAATATTTAATCTATTTCCAAAATGGCGGTTGAAAAAGATTATAAATTATGTAACACGTCATTTTGGAGACTTAGCAATTACGACTAATTCAATCATAAAAGATAATAGTAATCATTTTCAAGATAATCAAATAAACAAGATAATAAATGATCTCGGATGGAGTCCGGAAACAAAAGAGTATTTCACAAAGGATAAAGCGACAGACATACCTTAAAGTAACTTTCGTTCCTTTTATAAATTTAAGGGCAGCGCTTAAATAAATTTCTACACTTGGAATTACGCCCAATTATTATTTAATATTGGCCAGGCAATATCCAACAGCTACAAATATACAGATAGGGCTTTCTCAATAATTCAACAATTTCGAAAAACTGATTGACAGCACAAGTACAAAGAAAGACAGTCGAGAACGGAATGGCGATTAGAAATTCGCCTTCCGTCTTGTCAGTAAGCGGACGGAGATGACGTAAGAGCGATGCTCATTAAAGTCTTAGCCAATTGGCTGTTGAGAGTCTGTCGCTCAGCGAACGAAGTGCGCTACGCCGATTGGCTATCGTCCGTAGTAATGTCCAACACTTAGTTCACTTCACTCCCATTGCATGACCACGGAGTATGGGTGGACACTGCGCCAAATTCAAATGATAATACGTCGATGCTTCCAATTAAAAAATAGGGCCATCCGGCCCTAGTGCACCTTAGAACAAATAATAAAGCGAATATTGGAATTAGTATTATATTCCAATAACCAATGATGTCCCAGTTTGGTTGAGTTTCGGGGTAAGTTTACAAGAGATACTTGATTGGTCAATATGGTATGGAAATACCACCCAATCAAGTGAGCAGATATGATTCCGTACTCGACTTTATTTAATTTAGTGAATTTAGTAACTTCAGGTTAGTTTCTTGTACATGATAGGGTATCATGTTACAATGCGCACAATTAAACATTACATTTATCTAATACCATTTTTAAATTATGTATGATGAAATTTACACATAGGTTTTCATTGATTTTTTTTAGAAATTGATAGTTCAACTTCTAACTTTAAAATTCGATAAGTAAATAACTTATCATCCCTAACCTCTATCTAATTCGAATTGCACTGTTCGACTACTGCTGCTTATGAGTCTATCTTTAAATATATATATTTTTTAAGTTAATTTTTAAAAACTCTATATTTTCTGATTTAAATAGTTCAAAGAATGTTTATATTTACAATTAAAAATAGCTTCATACGTTTTTTCAGAATTTAAATACTTTAAAAATGCTTTTAAATGGGCAAGAGTTGACACTAAGCCGTTAAGTGTTAGAGTATCGGATCCACTACCTTATGTAAAATTTTTGTTGTTTTCTATTTTTAAGAAATTTTAAATTTTGAAAAAAGGGTAAAAAATCACGTTTTTTTCAAACAGTCGCCATTTTGTGAAAACTTTTTTTTCTTTTTCCCTAGTTCAGACGATAGCGACAGTTTTACTGATAAAGAATCTTTTTTTTTCCGACCACCAGAAGTGTTGGAATCGTGTCAATACGGACACACCCTTTTTTCCACCCCCGCCACTCAATCAGCCTGTAACTTTTTCAATTTTCGATTTTTTTTCTCAGTTATAAAACTCAGTTTTCTCGATATAAAATATCGATTCAGCCAAGGAGTTAGAAACAATAATTATATTAAGATAACTTGGCTGGATCGTAAAAGATAAAAACTCAAACCTTTAAATCGAAGAATACAGCAAGGCGAATACAGGGAGGTATCAGAAGACTACACAATTTATAAAATTTTACGATATACGGCCGACACTTTTAATTAACAAAATCAGAATGAACGAGAGAAGAGAAATGAGTGTCGATCTAAGCGTCGTTTAGAGGGAATTAATAAAAAATGGGGGGAATCTGACTGCGCGTGAACCGTAAATTGGTATCTAATAAGGGTAAGAGGTAGAGATCGCCCTTGATGATCGTTGTCCATTGGTCAGCCCTGTTGTCTTTCCTTCTCTTCAAAAGTCCTCTCTTTCCTCGCAGAGCCAAGTCGTTTTCGCAGAGGAGAAATTCTCTCCTCTCTGTACTCAAGAGAGGGGATCAATCGTGGCGTACGAAACCAAAACTTATACGAGGGTAGCTGAAGCGCTGAATCCTCATTGGAGAACGGAAGTCCTTGCTTCAAACCGCAGATGTAGGGTGAATTCCGAATTGCTCCAACATAAAACAAAAAGAAGCACATACGGCCAGAAAAATGCTCTTTTTCCTTTTCAGTGCCATAAAAATATAAGATAAGATAAACCTATCGACCTATTAACGATAGGGGTAGTAATTTTGGTTCTTCCTTACTGAAACAAGCCTAAGGTCTTGGAAGATCAACCAGAAACTCAACGAGATATTTGAAGACAGCGGAAACCATAAGAGAAGTCTATTGAAGGTCACCGGACAGAAGAAGCCTCGCCAGAATAGAGGTAACGACAGATCCTAATCGATGACGTAATGGAAGTGGATGCTGCAAATCTCTACTCTTAATCCTCATAGATTAAGACGCTCACAGTAGTTTACATAAAAGGGGGGATAAAATAATATACATTAATAAAATTATTCTTAACTCTAAGAAATAACAAGAAACGAGGAGTGCCGAATTTATTAAAAGTGTCAGCCTTTATCAGAAAATATTTATTGGGAGGGTTTATTTTAATTTTGTGATGTGTAGAAAATCTGCCACATCACAACATACTTAAATCAAACAAAAGAAAATCATTAACGATTTCACAACTTAGAACTAAGGAGAATCATTGCCACGACCATTTTACTTATTTCACATATAATATGTGTTGAATAATAATAGCATTAGAATGCTATGTTCAATTTAATATATTAATCACTCAATCGAGATCGACCATTACTGAATCAAAGGTATATCAAATTATGAAACCAAAACCCGCCACTATTTTCGGATTAAGAAACTAGATACTGGTAAAATGAATGATTAATTCAAATTGGATTTTAAATAGCAGACTCCCACGCCACAATGAAACAAAGAATCCGAAAGGGCTATCTACTAAACAGTAGATATCAGTCTGAACTGAAAAATCCTTGGAATCATCTGAAAACTTAATAAACCTATTTTGAACCATTAGTTATAGCTAGTCACGATCTAAATATACAAGTCAAAATGAAGTGGTAAAATTTTAGTTGAGTAATTTATTGTTATGGGAAATTAAACCCCCCCCCCCATAGGGCTAACAACTCAGTTAAAGAGAAAAAAAACAATTTCGGAAGAAGAATTACTTCTTCGCCCAGAGTGTGCAATAATTATATTTATGGGTTGTTTCACCACATTTTGCACAGGGCTTATTCGTTGATGTCCTTCCCTAATAGGATGGGATTGGAGCTCTTCTATAAGTAGAATCAGTCGCGATCCATAGTAACGCCTTTTGATTTTTAGTGACTGGTTCGATATTGGCAGAGACCGTTGGCGTTTTGTTTTTCTCCCGAATGGGTTCCTCAGCGCTGAAGCCATCAAGAGGTTCTATCACCGACATCTTCTCGAAATATTTGAGGGTGGTGATATTTTTAGTGCCTTCGAACGCTGTACGAAGTGACTCACTGATTTTAACCGGGTCCTCAGTGTGGGGATCAAAGGTTCTGGTGTTAGAATCAAAAGTTCGCATAACAGTCCAGCCGGTTGGAGACTGCATGATAAAGCGGCCGTCCTCCATACGCCAACCCTTTAAGTGGATATCCACTGGTGGTTCTGTTGGTTGTTCTGCTTCCTTCGGTTGAGGCAACTCCAACTCGGCCTGAGACGCTTCCGCTTTGATCTGGGACGATTCCGCCTTTTGTTGAGGCAAGTTCGTCACGGTAGATGGTACAGATTTTAGCTTGTCTTCCACTGGTGGCACAATCACCCAGTCAAAGGTGCTGACCGCCTTCTCAGATGCTGAGCGCACAACAGATCCTCCATTAGCCTGCATAGAGACTTCTCGTTCCTGGTTCTTGGATCCTTTAAGATCACGCCATCCGGTAGCACCGAAGTGACCACCCAACCGGAAGGAGAGTCTCGGATGTATCTCCCGTCGTTCAGCCGCCATCCCAACATTTTACGGGGAGAGTTATACTCGTCTGCCATCTGAAGTTATTTTAATTATTTAGTTTCCCTTCACTTGTGTCTACTAATTGTCAATGTCTAGCTACTGGTTGACTAATTTAAAAAAATAGTTTTAATTGTTGAGTTGTTTAATGACGTCTTAATCGTTTGCTAATTGGTTCATCCTCCTGGTCGGATTCCATGTGTTGTCTCTTTTCAGGCTTTCTACGCCTTGGCTCCTCTGGTTCAGGCTGATCTACTTCAAGCTGTTCCATTTCAGTTGTTTCCTCATCATCAGAATAATGAATTTCTAGTAGTTCCTTATCTAAGGCTGCTGACTGTTCAGGAGTCAAAGGTTCGTCCTCAGGTACATCTGGGTCAATATATAAGAATAGTTTAGATATGTGAAAATAACCTTTAAGACCTCCTTCTTGAGAAACTAGTTCATACACTGTAGGAGAACAGACTTTGGTCACTACGAATGTATCTTCAAATGGTTTAACCAATTTGCTTGAGACATGTTGATCCTTCCTAGAGTAGAAGTGTGAAGGTTTCTTTACTAGATCGTCTACTTTAAACGATATGTCGCTTTTATTTTTATTATAATATTTTGATTGACGCAAAAATGCTTGATCTTGGTATTTAGTTATCAGATCTCTTAAGTATGATAATCGCGACATACGACTTTCCCACCCCTCTAAATTAGGTGGTTCCAACTCCCTACCATTGTCAGCAAGTTGTCTAATTGAATTTATAGGTCTCGGTTCACGACCCATATTTAAAAATGCCGGTGTGGAACGTGTTGTGCTATGGACCGAAGTATTATAAGTGAATGCAAATTCGCCAAGGTGAATATCCCAATCTCTGCGGTCGTCATCTATAAACGCCACTATCATTGATTTCAAGACTCGATTGGTCCTTTCGACTGGATTAGCCTGGGCATGATAAACTGGACTATAAGAACGTTGAATATTAAATTCTTTTGCCATGTCGTCTAATAAATTGTTAGCAAATTCAGTTCCGCGATCCGAGTGTAGTACTCTTGGTGCACCCCATCTGTTAAGTACTTGTTTCTCGAATGCTGTTCTGATAGACATGGCATTAGCCGCCTTTAAAGGTGATACCTCAATCCATTTAGTGAAAATGTCTTGGAATACTACAATGTATTAATTTCCTTTCTTACTCCTTGGATAAGGACCCATCACGTCAGTAGCTACTACTGACCATGGTTCTTGAACTAGTCTATGTCCCATTAGTCCCTTAGGTCCTGACTGATCCAACTTAGTTAGTTGGCATGTTTTGCATTTCCTTATAAAATCGCTGATGTCTTTAAACATACCCGGCCAATAATAGCGCAGTTTCGCCTTAAAATGCGTCTTCTCGACGCCAAAGTGGCCAGATTCAGGATTTTCGTGTACCTCGCTTATAATTCGATTTACTTGATCTTTAGGCACGACCAACTTCCACGCTTCTAAATCTTCCATGAAATCTTCAATAAGTGCATTACTACAATAGCGGTATAGTTCTCCATTAATTACTTTCCATCCTTGGAATTTGTTAGGAAAATCCATAACTGCTTATCGTCGTCTTGCGTACCACTCATCATATACTGGGTCTATTATAAACCGGTGACATTCCTCTTCTTCGTCTTCATAGATTCTTGAGAGTGCATCTGGGACGTGATGTAGTGCTCCCTTTCGATGGACTACTTCAAAGTCATATTCAAGAAGATCAAGCGACCAACGAGCTAGTCTCCCAGTAGGATTTCTTAAATTTCGAAGCCATTTTAAACTACTGTGATCAGTGATTACAGTAAAGTGGTAGCCTTCCTGTTCCTTATCCCATTTAAATGATTGGTTCTTCCTAGTCAAGCGTGTTAAAGGCTCACAGATTCTTGCGTAATCCTTTATAAATCTCCTATACCAGGACGTCATGCCAATAAATCTCCTTAATTGTTTAATTAGAACAGGTCTAGGATATTCGAGGATAGGTTTTATTTTATCCTCATCTACGTCCAGACCCTGTTGGATTACGACGAATCCTAAGTACTGGACTCGAAGCTTACAAAAATCACATTTATTTGGATTTAAAGTAAGACCAGCTTCACGTAATCTTTTTATAGATTTTTCTAACCAGTAAAGATGCTCCTCAAATGTCTTGGACACGATGATGTCGTCCAAATAAGCAAACACATGCGGCTTCATTTCATGGGTGATCACTTTGTCCATAAAGCGTTGAAAAGTTGCAGGCGCTCCCGTTAGTTTGAAAAGCATCCTTTTATACTGGTACAGCCCTTTGCCTGGAATTATAAAGGCAGTCTTTTCTTTACTCTCCTCTGATAGAGGAATCTGGTGATACGCCTTATTTAAATCCAAAGTCGAGATGTATTTAGCTGAATTCGAGTGGTATTGCACCACTCGCTTGCTGAAGGCTCAATTAACTCATTATCTAAGAGTTTTTGAATTACAACTAGGAGGGCTTCATGAACTTTAGGCGACATTCGATAATTTTTTTGTTTTATTGGAGAATCAACTTAGGTGTCGATCACGTGCTCGACTAATTTAACCGCAGGTAATTTCTCAGGAGGAGGTGGAAGAACTCTTTTCAAGAAATTACTTAATTCTTCTTTTCCCGCCTCTGATAGTAAGGCGATTCCATTGCATACCTCGTACCCGTCTTTGTCCGACATCCCCAAACAATATTTTGTATATGGCTCGTCAGCCATCCAAACCTTTTCATCTCGAGTGTGGATTACAAGTCCGAATCGTTTTGCAGAATCCATTCCTAGGACAAATACGTCAGTTAAACCCGGAGCTATTCTTACTGGACAATTATGAGTTATTCCTCCAAGAGTTACTGGAATTAGGGCTATACCCATGACGGACTCTAAGTTACCGTTCACCATTTTGACTAATCCTTTTCTCGAAGAGTAAAGCGGGAAATCACCAGCGCTTATTATTTTAAGTCCGTTAGCCCCCATTAAAGTTTTCGATGACCCTGTATCTAACAGAGCGTTTACGCACTCGCCTAGTATTTCGACCTGGATGTATGATCTATTTGCCTTAATATCCTTAAGTTCCATTATGAACTCCTCATCGTCGCATTGACTATACTCATCAATGTTCATGATATTCTGATCATCTAAATCAGATTCTCCTGTTTGTTTATTACAGAATGTGTAACCATTCTGGTTCTTTAAATTATTGGGAAGATTAGGTATCTCCTCGCTTACTTAATTTGAGTTATTCTCAAACGATTCATTGGATCTGATAGATCTACTATCAAGATCATTTATTACGACTGGATTATTCTCAGTCAGTACATCTAATTGATTAGATGAAATTATATTTTCATTATTTAATTCGACTGAGTTATTTTCAGTCATCAACTCATTCAGTTTATTTGTCTTAATCGGGATTTGTGTCATCTTAGATTTTAGTTTAGATCTTTGGGTTTGCCTAGGGAAAAAGGGGGGAGCATGAACCCGAAGCTTGCTCTCCCTTAATGATTTCCCTGACAATATTCGGAATTACAACTGCTCTTGACTTGATCGTCTTTACCGCAGTTGTGGCAGAATTTATGCCATTTCTTAGGGCATTTTCTCCATTCATGATCTTTTGCTTTACAATTAAAGCAAGGTCGTTCAGACTTGTGCTCCATGGTGCTCAATGTCCTTTCAGCATCAGCTACTAGAAACGCTAAAGCTAGAAACTGCTCCGGAATGGTTACAGGTCTTGAAAATCTCCTAAACAGACCTTGCATGCAGATGAGATAATTGGATGCTAGTTCATCTTTACCTTGTCGCCTAGATGCGACCTGCTCATCCAATTGCCATTGGTAATTTAAATTACCAAATGTGGCACAAAAAGCTGCTTTAAAGGTTTCCCAAGTAGGCCAAGCCCATCTATTCATACTGAACCATTCGTTAGGCAAATCATCTAAAAGGAACGGCATTACTGTTAACATTTCTTCATCTGAAAGATAACAGACTTCCTTTCCATCCTGAAGTTTAGAGAGGAAACTCTCTACGCTTATTAGTTTATCGCCTGGATATTTAATTCCCCAATTCTTTACTATTGAGTCCAGAGTTTTATTCCGTTTAGGAAGTGAGGATGTCCTATTGGTTGGTCTCCACTGAACCAATTCCTGATTTGAATTATTCGCCTCACAACCAACTGGAGTATTCACACCATAAGGCATGCTATTGGCGAATTGCTGAAAAGACTGGTTCGTAAAATAACCAGTATGATTTAGAGGTGTTGCACCATATATTGGTGAACTTTTCGAAATAGGAGGGGTCGTCACTCCTCCTTCGAAAACTAGCGTATGAGCGAATCCTGAAACCAAAGGTCTATTGGCCCAACTATAACCGGCCAAATATTCAGGTCACTGGTATAATCCATTTTGTCGAAATTTATCAGGCTTCACCTGACATGTGTGACGCTCCAATTTTTCGAATCCTGAAGTTTGAGGTTCATCCACTTCTTCGATATCCTTATTAATTAAGGTGTTCCAAGCTTCGTTGATTAGATCCTGATTAGTTACTCGAATCCTTAATTCCATTTGAAACTGACTATCCTGTGTGAAGGTAGGTGGTCTCAAGTTGGGTACAAATCCTGAGAGTGTTGTACCTACTGTCGCATATTTGAAAAGATGACAATTACTCGTTGTTGCAGTAGTAGTAGCATTCGAATAATTTGTTGGGTACATTAGTGGGACATAATCATTTGTCCTTGATGCTATCCTAGGCTGACTAGTAGTCATGGTGGTCAAGGTAGTTGTGCTAAGAGAAGCACGAGTTGTTTCTTCCCAATTATTACTATTTGGGACCATGAACTCACTAACCTTAGACGTAACGACTGAGTTATCCCAACAATCAGGTAATTTAATTAATTTGCCAGTAGATTCCCTAAAACGCTCGAAAATTTCTTTAGGATCGTTTAATCCAGATGCTTGTTCCTGTAATCGCGAAATAATGTCGATCGGGTCAGTTTGTGAAAAATTATTTGACTCCCGATCTCCTTGAGAGGAGCAAGTGTCATATTCAGGGACTATTTCCCTTCTAAATAAACTCATGGCTCTATTACGCAAAACAGCAAGGGTTCCATTCGTTGTGTGTATACCTCTATTATTTGAATATTCGCGTAATTCATTTTCATTCATAGACTCTAGTTCAGGCGGGAGTGGGAAATCGGCCATTTTTAATCGAATTAAACTTCAAAATTAATATTCAATCGTATTTTAATTAAATAAATCACGGTTGATTCACCTGAGATTCAGCAAAATGGAATCTCAACACGGTCTAATTTTTGAAATAAAATATTAATTTTAAGTTCATAAATGTCTTAAATAATTTAAACTGATAGTTAGAATAACTTCTAAGTTCCATAATATCTTGTAATCAGATTTTATCGACCCATTCTCAATGACAACATGACTCACCTCTATTGTAATGATGACTCATGAGTAATAACAATAGGCTTATCAATTTATTTCAAAATAATAGCTATCAAGAAAGCTAATAATAATTTAGATTTTGGAAATTTATTCTAATATTAGACGAAATAAATTTATATTTTTAATGATAGACTATTATTCATTATTTTATTTTCACCTAGTCCAAAAAAGGCTGATAATAATGATAAATTTTTTTTTTCTTTTCGCCCAGCCCCACGTTGGGCGCCAATTTTATAACCCTTGGCTTATTTTTCACTGAATTTCAACTAAATTTAAATTACCAAAAGGTTACTTGGCACCTGAACCTATTACTCCGCTTAGGCGCTTATTTTTACTCAATTTATATTTTATGGACGCCAGATTATTTTATACTCTCAAAAATAACCAAAAGAGGTTAACTTAATTTTCAAACGAATCTAATAATTATTATTATCCAGCCTAACTCAACAAGTAGAGGGGTCGAGGTAAGGGGATTCATGATTTACCAATGAGAATGAGTCATTTATCATCTTATAACAAACACAGTATTCAATTTATTAAACGAATATAATTTAGGATGGGACCACACCCATTTACGTAAATTACGACAATGGTCATTACAACTCAAATCATTAGATTTAGAATACAATTTTGACTCTCAATTTTAGAAATAAGTTTAATCAATATTTCATAAATTATTCATGTGGAACTATTAAAGTTAATCACTACAAAATTAAAGCAATTTTAAATATTTAGTTGTGATGTTGCAAATTTGCAACTCACAAATTTATGATTTTTTTTAGTTTAAATTCGAAGCTAGCGTGCTCTCACGAAGAGTAAAATTCGGCACTCCACTTCGTTTTATTTTATTATGTTTAATTTTTATTTATTTTATTCTATTACTTTGTTTAATTTTATCATTTTATTTAATGAGATTTACTCAGAAAAGACTGTAACTAATTTTAAGACTTTTAGGGTTGATTTATTTATGTTTTTGTTCATTTTTTTTGTTAAATTTCCTAATCTCACGGTCCCGAGAGAAAGTCACCAAGGGCCCAGCCACCCACTACTAATAGATTTGGTTCATCAACATCTACATCTTTGGATCTTCAGCCACATTGGTTTCCTGTTGGATCATCTTATCTCATTTATCTCATCACAATCCTCTTGACGTTCAAAACAGAATTGTAAAATTTAATCAATTCTGGAACTGAAGGATTGATATTGGTCTTCCAAGATTTAGGCGCATCCCTGACAAGGACTGACCGTGGCCATTTTACTACAAAATCCTATGGTTAAGGATAGGTAATCTAGCCTACATTTTATTTTCATATCTTATCTCTACTTGTCTGTGAACAGACGTATTTGGCTTTTAATGCCCATTGCTTATTTGTTTATATGGAGCATCGAAGGATTTAATTTTCATCCTAGTCTCCACTTGATCCTCAAACTATAGTCGGCCCTGAAAGACAAGAATAGCATCTCGCATCTCACTTTATTCCATGCAAAGGAGAAGTGAGTCTATCTTCATTTACGACAACTGATAAGGGACAATGAAGAAGAAGAAGAAAGGATATAAGACGGACCAATGGCCAGCGACCCTTATCGACTATCCTCTTCTCGATCGTAGCGATTACGGAAATTAGTCTTACGCGCATCGACCCTTTCCACTAATTTAAAAAATTTCTTCAGGCTAACGAGCTAGTGTGAGAATTTTGTATCGGTCTCTTACCTTTGTGAACTCGAAGTGACAACACGCTGAGCTTTAATTTATGAATCGTTAATTTAAAACTGTTCTTCATCTTTTCGTCGAATTTTAAGGTAGGAATTTGTTTCCTTAAGGATTTAGCCAAGTGTTTTGTATTTATACTTTTCTTATATTTTCTTATTTTTTACTCCTTGGCTAAATAATCCTATTTAAATTTATTTTTTTGGAATTTTATTGTAAAATTTTCATAATGTGCCTATAATTTTATAATAATCCGAAGTGCCGAATAACCTGATGTCTAGTCTTTTAATCTATGTATTTTCTTTTATAATTTAAAATTAATGAAAACCCTCCTACCCTTTTTAATTAAATTCAACCCGAAACCAAAACCCCCTTTTTATTTAACTAGATCCAATTTTGAATATTAAATTGTTTTACTATTTTTATAATGTGTTTTTCCAATTATTTGATTAATCTATTTATTTATTTTTATAATTTAAAATTCCCTTACTACCCCCCTTTTTAACTAAATTCAACCCGAAACCAAAACCCTCTTTTTATTTAACTAGATCCTATTTTGAATATCTAAATTGTTTTAATATTTTATTATGTGGTATGGTATTATTTTGAACATTTTTTTATTTATAGAAGGATTTTATCATTTATAATTCTGGCATGTTAGAATGATGTTAATTTTTATATTATATGAATGAATATTTATGTTATAAAGTTATTTAAATCTGTCATTGATTTCTTTTATTGTTACTTTTATTGTTATTGTTATTATTGTTTCAATCTTATATTATTCTCTAATTTTTTTTTATCTTATATTGAAATTTTCGGATTTGAAATAAAATAATTATTGTTAAATTTTCCGTTTATATCTGAGCTTTGTAATTTTACGAACCTCCCTCTCTATCAATTATTCAGTTGAGCTAGTCAAATGTCTTATTGATTAATTTTATATGAAATCTTATTAATTTTCTAATTTTGTGATATTTTAATTTTGAATATTGTTAGTTTACTAGAGACTTGTAAAATTCTATTAATATCTTTATGTTTATCTTTATCTTTATCTTTGTAGTTGGAATTGCATGTATCTAGATTAACTGGTTTATCTTCGATATTAATAATTGTCTCTTTTTTTTTTTTTTTTTTTTTTAATTCACTTAATTGTCCCAAGAAAGGTCTAGCGCCTAAATATTTCGTTTATGTAATATCATTCTATTTATCTTAAATTATTTTCTCTCTCTTTTTTTTTGTTTGAGCCCTTTGTGCGTCACTTTAGAGACCTTCGTTTTGATTTATTTAAGTAATAAATAAATCAGGGAAAAAGTGAGCGTCACATAGTCTATTACCAAAATAGCGGTTGAAACAGATTATGAATTATGTAACACGTCATTTTGGAAACTTAGCAATTACGACCAATTCAATCAATAAATATAATAGTAATCATTTTCAAAATAATCAAATAAACAAGATAACAATTGACTTTCGTTTCTCTTATAAATTTGAGGGCAACGCCTAAATAGATTTCCACACTTGGAATTACGCCCAATTATTATTTAATATTATGCCTCCTTAGCCAGGCCATATCCAACAGCGACAAATATAAAGATAGGGCTTTCTCAATAATTCAACAATTCCGAAAAACTGATTGACAGCACAAGTACAAAGAAAGACAGTCGAGAACGGAATGGCAATTAGAATTTCGCCTTCCGTCTTGTCGGTAAGCGGACGGAGATGACGTAAGAGCGACGCTCATTAAAGTCTTAGCCGATTGACTGTTGAGAGTCTGTCGCTCAGTGAACGAAGTGCGCTACGCCGATTGGCTATCGTCCGCAGTAATGTCCAACACTCAGTTCTCTTCTCTCCCATCGCATGTCCACAGAGTATGGATGGACACTGCGCCAAATTCAAATGATGATACGCTGAGGCTTCCTTCTAAGTGACTGACTTGGAGATTGAACAAACGACCAATGTAAAATAACTCATCCTCCAAATTATAGAATAGGGCCATCCGGCCCTAGTGCACCTTAGAACAAATAATAAATCGAATATTGGAATTAGTATTATATTCCAATAACCAATGATGTCCCAGTCCGGTTGAGTTTCAGAGTAAGCTTACAAGAGATACTTGATTGGTCAATATGGTATGGAAATACCACTCAATCCAGTGAGCAAATATGATTCCGTACTCGACTTTATTTAATTTAGTGAATCTAGTAACTTATGTTAGTTTCTTGTACATGATAGGATATCATGTTACAATACATATAGCACATAACGTAACTTTCTGAAATCTCGGGCACCCCGCCTGGGTACATGCCAGAGTATTGGTAAAAACTTATAAGTTATGGTATCTTGAGGTTATGTTTGTTATTTTTCAACGGAAATGGATATTTTAAATTATAAATCATCCAATATTGGTAAAAACTTATTAGTTAGGGTATTTTGAGGTTGTGTTTCGTCTTTTTCATCGGAAATGGATATTTTAATATACAAATCATCAAATATTGGTCAAAATTTATTAGTTACGGTATTTTGAGGTTATGTTTGTTCTTTTTCAACGAATGTAACGGTGTGTTTTTGGTGACTCCTCTATCTGGCAGTCACATCGATGCTGGCTCGACTGAAGCGTCCGGTAGGACAAAGATAATAAAGACGTGACTGACAAATAGAGGAGTCACCAAAAACACACTGTTACATGGCGTCCGAACAGGTTTTGACCCGATTTTATTTAAAAGAGAGAGAGAGAGAGAGAGAGAGAGAGAGAGAGAGAGAGTGAGAGTTCGTCTGTGATTTCTTTCCTGGCGCGGCCCTGGCTTTTCGGCAGTGGGGCTGTCCCTTCGAAGTGACCTGGGGAATCGTTCTCGTGCCGTTCGGTCTAACCGCACCGTACCGTTTTTCGAGTGCGACCGGTTGCGTGGCGATTCTTCGGACCATCAGATGGCGTACGCCGCATCTGTAAAGTCATGGGTAGCACGCCAAACACCTTACGGAATGGATATCGCAAATGCGCATCCGTACACCCCACTTATTTTACCCGTAAATTAAAGTAAATTCTCGGTTGCCGTGGACGTCAAGGCGGGAATATTTCAGTGTATAATTTGAATTGAGCGCGGAATGGCAAATCTCTTGCTGACTGTTTGAGTGTGGATCTTGGTCAACTGAGGCTCGTGAGCGAGCATGCGCGTGGCGTCTGCGTGATCAGATGACTCCTTGGAGAGCTCACTCTTGTGACGATCGTTCTTACGGTATGAAGTTCTTGTACTTCATAAAGTTATTGTCGTCCAGAGTCGAGCTTGCCGTACCGGGCAAATATCAAATAGTGAAGATTGGATATTAGGTATTGAAAGGAACATATTGTCGAAACATCGAGTTATTGTGTAATTACGTGATATTGTCGACAAGGGATATTGAGGTCCAATTGAGGACTATTGTCGACTAAACTATTGTAAGTACAATTTATTTGCTTGTTTACAATAAATGATTGGAACCTATTTAATTGATAATCGCTTGTGTTAGCTTATTTAAGGGTCAGCCCGAGTACCCATCCCAAGCTCTCCGCACGTTACTCTTATTAATAGCTTTCGTTTTACCTTGCTAATCAGGTTTGACATAGATTAGCTGGCGCCCATTGTTTTTAGTTGTAGATTTAATATTTTCTGGAGCCTCAGCAGCCACCGACCCGGGCCGCGCTGAGTGTAAGGGTTAAGAAAAATTCTAAACCTTTTCATTTGGCGCCCAACGTGAGGCGTCACTCGGGCATTTTTGTTGACATTTTGAAACTTTTGTAGAGGGTTCGTCGAAGGTGGCGTCATGGCGTCGACATTTGAATAATTGTGAGCCGCGTGGCAAAACCGAACGTCGTCCGCCATTTTCGACGTTCTACAGTTTTATGCTTTTGCCTGTCTTATTTAAATTATTTGCAGCTTTGTAGCTTTGATGATTGCAACGAGATTGCTTTTATAGTATGCTTGATTTTCAGATTCGAGTTTCTTGCAACTTGGATTTGAAAATAATTGCCTGGTACGCTTTTGTTGTTGGCAAGCTCTAACGAGATTGTATATGTAACGTTTTGTCAAGGTCGAACAGTACAGATGTTGCTCCTGCGTTCCGGCCTAAGCAAAACAAAGATAACCTTGTTGTCGGTGGGAGACACAAGAGTTGTCTATTATTGAAAAGAATATGCTCAGATCTATAATGCGTCTGAATATGTTAAATTAAATGGGAAATTCATTGTCGAACACTAGTGGGTTCGAATTGAATGTATGAAATATTAAAAGGGTAAAATCAGATCTTGTTGATTATTGATTATTTATTGTTGAAACGGATCTTGTTCCGGTAATTGTTGAATTGAATTTTTAATATGTCAGATCTTGTTCTGAAATTTTAGTACATTAAATTTGATCCTTTATTTGGATTGGCTAAATAATTTTCTGTTGTATCGACCGTCTTCTTGTTCAAATATCGAATCTGAGATAGGTCGATAAACTCTTGCACTTATTAATATTTTATAACGTTCTAGGTGCCAGATAGTTGTCGAATAACAGACTGGTTGGCTTTGGCTTGACGTTCGGTAGGCATGTCTTTTTTTATTTCGCCACCAAAGAGGAAGCCTAATAAGGCCCAAGTCCAACGATTGGCAGGCAAGAACATGCCTGGACCTCAGGATCGGTCGAGTGCCGAGGTTCCTTCGGGGGATAATTTTTGGCGGGACGGATAACGAGATACAGTCCTTATCCGACGGAATTAACAGAGAGGCGGTTGGTTCTCAGTCGGGTGCCAATTCGAGCGCAAGTGTTTTCATGGGCGCTGGAAGAGGGAAGGGACGTGGCGTTTCTCGAACATCGACTCCTAGTCGGCCGGGGTCGACGGTTCCTGGTCCTGGACGAGAGTATGCAGTCGATTCAACGATATCATCTCGCAGCAGAACGGGTTGTTGGAGAGGTTGGTAACGCCTAGACAAAGTCCGAGGAATTTTAATCGCACGGGAAATCGTGATAGTCCCCCACTACTATTACCACCTAACCAAGGGTCTGAAGGGGAAGAGACTTCGTCCGGATTGCCTTCGGATGCAATGCGTTCGAATCGTCTCATTAATGGCGAGAGGAATCTCGGTGTCGAGCATGAATCACGTCGACAACATTTGAATCCCTTGACCAATTCGGGAGCCTTTACTCGTGTTAACGGTAATGGGGATCCCTATTGAAAATTCCTGTATGGGTTCCTTTATAGGATCCTATTATATGGATCTTTAAAGAGAACTGTACATATTCCTATTAAGTTTCCCATATAGTTTCTCACGTGTGTGTCATTAAAGGAAAGGTGACAGGGATCCTATGTAGGTTTCTGTGTAGTTTCTTGATCATACAGAAAATTGGTACGTATACATATTGAAAGACGGTTCCCATGTAGGATCCTTTACCTTTTATTTCCTATAAAGGAAACTGTACAAGATTCTCTGCATGTATCCCAATTAAATGTATAGTTTCCTGTGTAGGAAACTTTGCAGGGTCCTATAAATTTTTAGAAATTAAAATTATTCCTTGTGACGTTGCAGATTTTATCTGTAACGTCAAAAGATATAATTAGCTGGCACCGGAGACAATAGTTATTTTGACTCGCGTGGTTATGAATATTAGCGACCAGAAAGAGAGCCAAACCACGAACTTTCGGAGCACTCTCGAAATTTATAACTC
>UCOH01010146.1:0-32314 GCA_900474275.1 Synergus japonicus
TGTATATGTTTGACAGCAGTTTTAAAAATATTGTGTACAAATCGAAGCAACATAACCTCTAAATTTTTACTAACAATACATCTTTTTTTTAGTGTTGATTGGTGTTGATTATGGATTACACATACAGTGGTGTAAGATTTTACATAATTCTTTTCATTATTAACAATATGAATCATTTTTTAATTTATTTTAATTTATTTATTGCTTTTAATTTAAGGTTCTAAAATTTGCCAATTATCAATTATAGAATTCTAGAGGTTATGTGGCTTCGATTTGTACACAGTATTTTTAAAACTGCTGTCAAACATATAAATTTATTGACAAACTATGAATTTCAAAATAATAATAAAATATATTAATAGGAGATAATATCTACTTACAAACTTTCTCTTAATAAACTCTCCGCAACACATAAAACAATTGATAAGCTGACTGCTGACAAATCTGACAACAGATGATGAACTGATATGTATCGTCTGAAATCTGAAATGTTCATTTGAAAGTTGAACGATGGGCATTTTGTGTACTTACACATATATTATATTATAAAAATGAAATTCATTATCATAATTTTTAATTTAAACAATAAAGAAATCATTTTATTTTATAATTTAACCATATTTAAAATTCCTGCGCATTTTCCGGAGTCAAACGCCTCGGAAAATTGGTCGTGTGAACAGCCTGAGACAATTGTCTGCCTGCACAGGTCGGGCAGACAAAGGTATAAACGCACCTTTACTATTCCTCCGTGGTTTTCCGCCGACATGGGACCAGGGATGGGATGTAATGCGTCACTCGAGGTTTTCGACGTATGTTACCTAAATGAGGTAACATACGTTACAAACTGTAGAAAACCTGTAACATACCTATCCAAAATGGCGGACCAATACTCTAGATCATAACTGTCAGTGTCAATATTAACATAACCTCCTCTCTTTTTAAATAAAAATGTCCCGGAAAAACTAAAAGAACGGCATGCGAAGCCGGAATTCCATGGGACGACTTAAAATTTGTAAAAATTAAACACGAGGATAGGTACGTAAAGAATAACCTTGTAAAAAATTATTAATTTCGCTCATTTATCTCAAAATCTAATTGCGTTAAAATTTGTAAACTTTATTCTTTATGATACTATGGATATCTTGATTTATAATTTTATTTACTTATTTTCTATCAAAGTATATTAAATTATATTATTTGAGAACTTGCATGTCTTTTAGACTGTACTATGTTTGTAAAATGTCTATATTTTAGTATATGTAGTTTGTAAATAAACGTAATAACAAAAATATTCGTGAGACCTTTTTATTTTGTAAGCATATAATTATAGTAAATTTTGTTGATGTTGATAAAATAAGAATATGGATTGAGGCCTAATATGTTTAATGTTTTATTACCCATTCTTCCGTTATTTATTTTTCTTGCAGTATATTCTAATTCCCTCCACAACTCTATATTCATCGGCCTACCACCGTGATTCATTTCTGTATAATTTATAATTATACAAATAAAAGTGCAATCCATTGACGATGAATAATATAGCTTATGTTCACGCCTTTTGAAACTCCGAAATCCCGCACTTACAGTCACGTGACAAGAGGTACATACATAAACATACATCGTGTCGCAAAATAAGGACGTAAAATACTTGGTAACTTACGTGTAGAAAATCACGTAACATACCGGTGGTATGTTACTTACCCATTCCATAATGGGACTGCACCTTCATAAAGTTTTGATCTTGAAGCTTCGGTAACATATCGACCGGAATGTTGCCGGTAATATTACCCGATTTTAAATTACCGAGAATTTAAAAACTCTACACTGCAGTTTCACAACCCTGCTTATACTACTTGAGTAACTTGAGTTTCTGACTACTTCATGGTTATCAATGGTTATGATCATTATGATGATGGAGACACATAAATAAAAATAGAGGAAAAATCTATTTTTTTTATTATTAAAATTATTAAAACTGTCATATTTGAGCGAAGGTATGTCCAGAAATTTTCTTTCATTTAGTTTATTGTTTTGAATTTTAAGTGAACCCTACATAATTTTTCGTTTTACATTAATTAGAATTACAAATTTTTTTTATATGCAAGTTTGTAAGAAATTTGAGATGAAAAACAATTTTGATTTATCTAACTTACAATCAAAATAATCTGAAACTGAACATCGTTTTATTTAAAATTAGAAAATAATTATTATTTTGAAGTTTATGTTTATTTTTCATAATTTTTTAACGAAGCGTCTAAATGTCCGGCTAAACCATCGACACATAGAAATGGACTGCGGGTCGCTGTAGGAAAGCGCATGCTAATGCGACAGAGAGAAAAGTTGCAAAGGGGTGTATGTTTGTCCCTTTCTCGCCAAAGCTAATTGGTTGAGAGCATTTTCGGTGGGTTGAGCATGGTGGAGCTCAACCAATTAGCTTTGGCGACAAAGGGACAAACATACACCCCTTTGCAACTTTTCTCTTACGCATTAGCACGCGCTTTCCTACAGCGTCCCGCAGTCCATTTCTATATGTCGATGGGCTAGACGGACGCAAAATTTCTTCTAAACGTACGACTATACGGATGAATTAATCCTAAGAATTTCGTCCGACTAGAAATTTTCTCGCGTACTGGCGAACGCCAGTATCCGGAGAAATTATTAAATAAAATTTTATCCGGCTACAGCGATTGTCAATGGCTGGACGAATTTATTTAATAATTATTATGTCCATACGCTTAGAAAGTGATAAGGGATTTATAAGGGACCGTCTATTTATTGTCATAATGGTTTTAAATTAGGGTGACCAGACGTCCTCATTTTGGAAGACATGTCCTCCTTTTCGTTTACTTGACCTGTCTTATACCGTGTAAAACCCACAAAATGTCCTCCTTTTTGGTCAAAAGACAAAATTTACATTTAAAAAAAAAATATTTCCTACGATCGCGTTTTATATTTTTTCCCTCTTTCTTCGAAAAAAAGAGACAGATGGCGACACTGTGATTTCCGTACAGTACCCATCGGAATTCTTTACGTGTCGGCAAATAAACTTTGAAAAAATATTAATTATTAACTTATTATTATTTCATAAAAAATATTACTCCAATTTTTTTTATGCCCTCCGACCAGAAAGCGTCAATTATCCGGCCGCTGCGCTAAACGAAGTTGCCGCTTTCTGGCGTCGTCGAGCAGAAAAATACTATACACGCCTTGGCCAGTAAAAAAGAAAGCCTCAGATCACATTTTTGTCAACCTCGGCATTTTAATTTTAATTTCTTATTTTAATGGCCTAGGTATGTAATATACTATTTATTTTTGTCTTATAGGGTGGGGGGGGGGCGAGGTGTTGTCCTCCTTTTTTCACTTGGTCATCTGGTCACCCTATTTAAATTGTTATTTTTATTTATATGTTAAAGTAAAATAATTAAAATTTTGATAACACTTAAAGATACTTAAACAATGTCGCTTACTGAATTTCGTCACTTATTCGATTCTATTAATTCAATGAACAAAAAGGGAAACATGTTATCTACACTAGCTAAAAATGAATTCTTTTCATTTTTCATGCAAAGAAACACATCAACAGTTATTAAACTTTAACTAGTTTTAAAAATTATTTTGTCAACTAAAAATTGGTCTTTCTATAAAAAAATGTTTATATAAGAAAATTTTCTTTAATGCTGTTGGACCCAAGTATTAAGCTTAAAATTCCATTCTCCACTTTACTCAACGAAAATTATAGATACATATTTTTTCGCTCTGTAGCACTAATCTTATTTCAAATGTAAGAATGCGTAAAGAGCGAAACAATATTTAATTTCGATACTTTTTGCATAAAACGAAGAATTCAAAATCTAACGTTAAAATTTTCAATTTACCTGAAAAATATTTGAGTTAGATTTTTTTTGC
Source organism: Synergus japonicus (assembly GCA_900474275.1). NCBI lineage: Eukaryota > Metazoa > Arthropoda > Insecta > Hymenoptera > Cynipidae > Synergus > Synergus japonicus. The sequence goes on from UCOH01010146.1 coordinate 3,907, forward strand.
TCTGTGAGCATAATTCTTGTTACAAATTAATTCTACACAGGAAAATCATTTAAATGTGAATATTTGTTGAGTAAAGTGAAAAAATCAAATTTTCAGATTAGAACTTGGCTCCAACACCTTTAAATATAATAATGTTAATGTTTAAATATAATAATGTTATTATATAATAATATCAATAAAACAATTCTGATTGAAATATATACACATTTTATACTTTTTATATAGAAAAAAAGAAAGGTTTACATTAAAACACACGATCCAGATGTAGCACTTTATCGTAAGAGCAATTTGGTTAATCCAAATTTACATTCGCAATAATAAATAATTATCGCTAAAATTAATCAATGCAGCTCCATCTCATACAAACGAAGGTATGTTGACTATTTTTAGCTAAAAATTTTTGTTATTGCGAATGTGAAATTTGATTAACTAAATTGTTCTGATGACTTATGGTAAAATATCACATGTTCTTAAGAAAAAAAGTCGCTTTTTAGCTAGTGTAGATAATGATAATAGAATCGAATAAGTGACGAAATTTAGTATTAAAATTGTAATTATTTTAATTTAAAATATTATATAAGTAAAAATAAAAATTGAGAACCACCATAAAAATAAAAAGACGAAACAAATCACTTATCACATTCTCAGCTGAATAGGGCATAACGAATATTTATGTCAATAACCGGAAAATTTTATTAAATAAATTCGTCTGGCCATTGACATTCTGCTGTACATAGACGCACGAATTTTTATTTCCTAATTTATCCGGATACTGACACTGCTATAACTGGACTAGCAATGTACACTGTACTGCAGCCGGATGAATTAATTTTATCAGAAACGTCTGTCTAGTCGGACGTTTAGTCACATTGATTTTTTCAAAGTATATTAATTTTGGAGAGTTTATAAGTATGTAGGTAATAGTCTGTGGAATATTAATTTTGGTTTTATGTCAATGACTCAAACTAATTTTCTTTCATTACAAGTAGTATTTGGTAATTTTCGTAATTTTAAATTCTAGATTACCTGATTTATTCTTTCATTTATATTTCTATTTCTCTAAACTTATACATTTCAATAAGTTTTAATTACAAAATAGATTATTAGAGAATTGAATTTTTACTTTTTAAGGGGTCAGTAACAAAGAACATTTTTAAAAAATTGATTTCCTAAAAAGTATAAATTCTTATAACAAGTATATGTAGAAAAAACGCAAAACAACGTAAGCGTCTCGAACGCGCCGAACGTGCATTTGGTGCGCGTTTGAAGCAAATTACCTTGAAAATTGAACTCAAAGTCAAAATTGATGGTACATGGCCCTCTCGATGCTGGTCAACTTTTGTCTAAACCATTTTTTCATGAATAAAGTATAGAAGATACTTATAGATTAAAATGGATCATCCTGTATTTTAGATGAAAAACCGAACGCGTTTTTCTCGTAACAATGTTTTTCCACCTGGCGTGCATGATTTAGAAAAAACTATTGGACCGATCCGGCTGAAATTTGTATATGTTATTCTACATATATATCGTTATGGCATGAACCAAAATCATAATTATTGATTAACAATGGGGGCAGAGCCCCCTTGCGCGCTTCGCGCGCCTACCCCCCATCAGAATTTTGAAGAGTTCTGTCGAAAAGTCCTATACCACTTTTCGCTCAACTCAAAATCCAAAATTCTATGGGACTTTAAACATACCCAAAAATTTTGACTTTGCAAATTGTCAGAGTTCTAGGAGTTCTGATGAGAGTTCTCCTCTCCCCCAGAAGAGTTTTTGGCCCTTTAAAGGCCAGAACTATTGCTAAAACCTATCAGAAACTCTAGAACTATTGAAGAGTGACTCATAACTCTAATGAAAATTTCGATTTTTTAATAGTGTGGGTGCAACTTCACAGGGATGTGTATTTCATGAAAAAATTAGCTTTTTGCTCTGAATCGCTGCAGTTTCTAAACCGACATAGATATTATACTTTTTCATTTTGAATTTAGTAGATATCTCTATTCTATTTCGAAATTCACTGCAAAATTGGAAAAATTTTCAAAATTGATAAAATGGGGACATTTTTTTTTGAAAATGTTGAAACTCAATTTTCTCAAAGACAAAAATGAATGTACCTCATGAGTGTTTATCTTGTTCTCGTGCCTTGGAGAGAACAGAGAAGAAAGAATTTTTTTGGTACTGAAAAATGAAAAATTCAAATTTTTTCCAAAAACAAAGCGAGATACGAAAAAAGTCGAATAAACAAATTTTTTCAACAGTTCAAAGAGATTAAATAAAATAAATGGATTAGTTAAAAATATTTTATTTAAACTCAAATATTTTCCCAAAATCAAAAATTGTTATTTTACTACGTGATGTTTAAAATATTATAATACTGTGAAAAAATAATTCAATATTTATGGTAATCTAGTCTATATTTTTATTTTTATTATTTACAGTTAGAGGTGAATAAGAAAAATGGATAGAAGGGAAAGACTCGAAAAAGTCGAGCTTCAAGCTGACGTTTACATGACTTGCATACAACATGCTTTTTCTACGGAAAATTACGAAGTTATGGGAATACTGATTGGAACAGTAAGTGAAATGAAACTCATGTAATATTTTCTAACACGGTCTACACGGAAAAATTTTATTCCGGAAGAATTACCGAATTAGTTCAGAGACTGAAGATATGTGAATAATTCAGTAAAAATTACGGATCTACTTATTTTAAATGTCACAAAACTTTTTTAAAGAGAATTACAGATAAATTTCAGGAGAATTAAAAATAATTCGGGAAGAATTCTTGGATAGTGCAGGAACTTTCTGAAATGAGTTCGGTGAGAATCCAGTAGGGCGACTATACCAGGTGTTCCACCACCTATACAACTAACTGTATATCACAAAAAAAGAAAGAAAAGTCCACTGGCAAATTTTGATCTGGGCCTTAATATGGGCACAGTAAAGCTTCAAAGTTGGGCATAATGAACCAATTAGAAGCGAGATTTAGCAACCATTTGTTTTGTTTGTGTTGACATAGTGTGCCTGTTGGTGAGACACAATTGGTTGCTAAATCTCACTCCTGATTGGTTCATTATGCCCAAGTTTGAAGCTTTACTGTGCCAAAATTAAGGCCCAGATCAAAATTTGCCGCGCTATTTCAAACAGTAAAAAAATATTCCTATTTTTCTCTGCTTCGCAGGTAGAGATGATTTATAACATTAACATTATTAATCTGCATTACATATTATATATTTACACAAAAATGTTTATATTTATACTTAATTTACTTTACACACATAATCGCACGCTCTTAAAAAGTCTTAAATTCTTTGGGTTTCGAACCCTGCGAACACGCACATTCCTACCTAAACCCAACGACTAAGCCTCGCGGCTATATCACGCTGGGAATACAAGAACAAAATCTTTGCTAATCTTGACGGGGTCGGTTCAGGACGATGAAACGTGCGCAGATGGACGACTGCGCATGCCGATTTACGGCAGAGTTCGGGAATTTTTCCAGTCCAAGATTCAGAATTCTCTTGGCAGGGGAATAATAAAAACTCTTTTGGATACATGGAAATTCGAGCTATTTCCTGAAAAGATATTTGATATTTACCGAATTTTTCTCAGATATTCAGTCTCTGAACTAATTCGGTAATTCTTTCGAAATCAATTTTTTCCGTTTATAAAGTTTTGAGCTACCTATGTAATTTGGACAAATGATGACTAAATTCCCAATACTTATCTTTTAAAAACCTTTAAATTAAGAGAAGTTTTAATATAAAAACATAAATAATACGAAAAATCCTATTTTGTTACAGTATTGTACTAAATTTCTACCTTCATATTTTCAATGTAATTTTTAAGTTACAGTCACAAGAAAGGGTACCGTAAAAGGCTGTGAAAATTGTATACTAGAGATAAATCATTGTTATTGTTTGAAAAAGAAGAATTTACCTACTGTAAGGTAAATTTTATTCAGGATGACGCAAAATTCATTTTATTCCCGTTGGATGAGAAGCAACCCGTAGTATGCGTCGGTTAGCCTAAACACCAATTGGGGCACCAATTAACCTTTTTTCCGTGTAGAGATCGAATTTATTACTGGAATAAAAGATAAAATAAAATGTTTAAGTAATCTCACATTCTAGAAACAGTCTTTGAAGTATGTGAAACGCAATAAACATTAAGTACATGTCACTAGCTTTAAAATCATCTATAAAAAGTAGTGAAAACAATTTTATGAAGAAGTTTGCATCTTTTGATAAAGCAAATAGTCACATGCTGTATGTATTTTCTTTCTTCTTAAAATCAATTGAAATTGAAAATCCATCCTTTCTTTCAGTGTCAAGAAGGCGTTGCAAAAATCTCATCATTAATGATAATGCGTCGATCTGACAAAAAAAAGGATAGAGTAGAAATATCTTCAGATGAACTTTGTCACGCAGCAACAAAAACAGAAATGATGGCCAAAGAATCCGGTTTACCAATTCGAGTTCTAGGATGGTATCATTCACACCCTCATATTACAGTTTGTCCATCACATGTAGGTGTGTGAGAAATTTACAAATTTACATATATATCATATAATAGAATTTTCTCTATTTGAAAAGGATTACAGAATATTTCTGATTATTTCGAGGTATATATCTTGAAATTCGTGACCATCACTTGAAATCGTTCAAATCTAATTAAATTTTTAAAAACTATTTGTAACCTCATGAATTCTGGAAAACCTCTTAATTTATTTTTAATGAATTTTCTTTTAAATACATTGTAGTGAAGCTATTATAATTTTCTGGAACCCTAAAAAATTTGTGGCAAATTTTTCGACAATCATTTAAGTTTCTTGAAATTTTAAGCGATTACGAAATCTATGGATCAAACTCATTAAAATTCTGAATTAAATAAATTGAAATTTTTTTTGGAATTTATATGGGTCATTCTATATCATATTTAGAACTGAAACATAAAATCGTCTCGAATATGACATTTACGGAAAATGGACATGTTTAAATTCGTTTTTTCCAGGATTAAAATATTCTTTATAGTTTTGAAAATATCTTATAAAAATTTCAGAGTGGACCGTTTGATACTTTTTAATAAACAGCTAGTTGTTTACAGTCGGGTCAGCTTCAAGCGCTTCATAGTGCACCGTATACCCCGAATTTTATATCTGGCACGGCGCATGGCGGCGAACACTCACAGTAGATGGTGCGCTATCAAGCGCTTGAAGCGATCCGATTCTAAACAACTAGGTGTTTATTAAAAAGTATCCAACGGTTCACTCTGAAATTTTTATGAGATATTCTCAAAACTATAACGAATATTTTAATCTAGGAAAAAACGATTTTAAACATGTCCATTTTCCGTAAATGCCATTTATTTAAAACAATTGTATATTTCTTATATAAAAAAAAGGAATATTTTTTTCATTCATCGTTATTTGCATAGTGTAGGTAATCGTCGACTTGACCTGAAAATTTCATTGTTTTCTATGAAATAGTTTACGAGATGGAAGATTTAAAAAAATACCTAATTTTTTCTACTCCAGATGTTTAAAAACTTGTAACTTGAAAATTTTGCATATCATATTGAAATTAAAAAATACGTGTTTATTTGTTTTATATCTAAAAAACGAAAAATAATATTCGAGGCGATTTTATTTTTCAGTTCTAAATATGATATGGAATGACCCATATAGAAATGTTTGAATATCCTCTAAAACCTTTTGAAAAATCTTGAAACTCCTTTAAATTTAGTAAAATTTATTCATTTTTTTCTCGTAATCCTATAAAATTCTTGGAAATATCTTGAATTTTTTTGATATCCTTTGGTATTACAAAAAACACCTAACATTTTTTTTTCAAAATTACAGAATTCCCTTATTTTGAAATTCTTCAAAATTCTTTATAATCCCTAGTAACGCCTTAAATGTCGTCAAAAATTTTTTAAATGTGAAAATTGTTAAAGTATGAATATTTTTTTAAGCCAAATAATTATTAAGGTTTGAAAGTAAAGTTATGACAATAATCTTAATGCTCTTTACAGAAGGGAATTGCTATTAATTTCTCCTCTTTTTTTCTTGTTCACTAAATCGCATTTTTAATTGTAAGACTAAAGTTTTCGAAACTGAACAATTTTAAATTTGAACCAGTAATTGAAAAGTAAAGCGTTAAAATTGGATTACCTAATAAATTATTAAAGTTTGAAACTAGAAACATGCAAAATTTGAAAAATTGCAATCTTTTATTAAAAAATTTGTTTACAGACGTTAGAACTCAGGCAATGTACCAACAATTGGAGCCGACGTTCGTTGGACTGATTTTCTCAGTATTCTCTGAGGAGAAGGACACGATGGTGAGCTTAATTAATTTTTCTGCGCATTTGAAATTGAATGATAGATATTGTTTAATAATATTTAATGAATTTGCATTTTCAGGTACAGGAAGTTCAATTAACCTGTTTCCAATCTTCCAATCAGAAAGAAGCAATGGAAATTCCCCTGGAAATTGTTTCCACCCCAAAAATCTCGATGAATTGTCTTCAAGTATGTTTTCAATTCAAAAAGGGAAATTTCATTTCATTTAATTGAAATGAGATTGTAGACGTATAGAAACAAAAACTAATACTTGATTTATTTTCAGACTATGACTGACTTGCCGAAAATTCTTATCCAAGAGGAAGAGGAATTGGCAGATGCATCTAAAAATGATCAAGACGTGCTTGCTTCGATTCACAATAGCGCGGGTGAGAATCTTTTAAGATCATGAAGGCTTTAAATAAACAATTAGTATTTATAATAGTATTATAAATAGTATCTCAGCAAATTTTTATACACACATCGGGCTCCGTGTTGCGCCCTTCGGAACGCTTGCGCGCTTCGCGACTCTTACGCCTATATGTTTTCATTTAAATTACTACAAAATGAAATGCAAATTAAAATTAATTTACTTAACGTTCTATCGACCTTAAGGAGTACATTTTCATCAGGGCACTCGCGATTCGCGCTCAGCTCTGTTTAACAATATTTTTCCTGATTAAAACGAAAACTAATCATCCTACTGAAAAATGGCCAAAGGAGAACTTGTAGATCTTTTTAAGACCAATAACTACGTTTCTTATTATTTTATCTGCATCTCGCGTTATTTGGCTTGAAATTTGAATTTTCGAATTTTTAAAGAAATTCAAAAAGTTTTTGTGCCGATCCTATAGGGCGTTCAAAGAGAAACATTTTTCATCTTTAAACTTTTTTTCATACCGTGCGTTGTTTGGCTTCTAATTTAAGTTTTCTTTTATTTTTTTGAATTTTCAAAATGTTATGTCTTTCAATTTTTTTTTACCCAAAAAAGTCATTAGGAAAAATTGTTCGACTTTTGGAGTACTACGAACATCCGTGAATAGAATTTATAATTTAAAAAAAAAGTGGATTTAAAAATTTTTTAAATGCTCCAACTTTTTGAATTTTCATCCAAAATGGCTGACAAATGAACTTGATCTTTATTTTAGGACACTAAACAAATATACCAAAGGTCAATCCAATCGGTCAATTTTTTCGAAAGTTATCGTGCTATCAAACTGAAATCTACAGAGACACATTCGGAAAAACATGTTTTTCGGATTCAGAGGATTCCAAAACGTGGGGACATTTGACAAAAACTAGGAGGCTCAAATTTTACACAAATCTAATACATTCTCTGATGATAACGTAAAAACTTGACGTGAAAAACTCTATTTTTTAAACTTTTAAATGCAAATATATCTTCTGATTAAATCATATGTAATCTCTTCCTGAAATCTGTTGACATTTCCAGAATTCCTTGAAATCACATATAATTCTTTTAAATTCATTGAGATTCCTTAAAGTCTTAAAGGTGCAATGAAGTCTGATTAAGCCTTTAGAATATTCTAAAAATCTTTAAAATCTCCTGAAAATAAGAATCACTTAAAATTTCTTAATACTTCTTAAATTCCAGAATTCCTTTAAAATCCCTTCAAATTCTCTCAAATTGCTTGCAACAACATAAAATCTTTTTACATCATTTAAATATTTTTTGTTATGTTGTAAAATTTAAAACTAGCTGTGAAGTTGTATCAACTTTTGTGTTCATTCAATGAGCACTTTGCTTCCTGGAAGCAAATATCGGTTTGCTTCCTCATAGAGGAAGCATTAAGAAGTTAATATCTATGTTTTAAAAGAATTATTTATTTCAGCCCCCTGGCACTTGCTATCCGGTCCAGGATAGAAAAATGTCATGAGAGTTGAAAAGCGCCGAGGGTGGCGCTGATTGTTCAGTGGACCGATAAGTCAAAAAAATGCATGGGAAAAGACGTGAAAATTCAATTTTCTCATAATAAAAACTATTTTTCTTTACACATGCATACAAACCCCTCGTTTGTCCACCGTTTACAACATGCAAAATGACTGATTCCACACTGTTCTCAAAAGCAGTGAGCAAAATCCCCAATATCGATGAGCAAAACGCTGTCACCGGTTAGCAAAGTGGTATCCACAGTTACCAAAAAATTTTGCTCACCGATCACGATGCCATTTAACATCGTAAACGGTTACTATGTGAACAATGTTTTGGGTGAAGTTGGGTTAGGTTGGTTTGATGTCTGTAAACGGTGGACAAACGAGGGTTTTGCATGAATTTGTAAAGAAAAATATTGTTTGATATGAGAGGCCAAAACGCCCGTGTCCCCTCTTGTATCGAAATATACTACTATCATATTTTATTTTACGAAATATTAATTAAGAAACTTTTAAATATTTTTTAAAGCAATATTTACTCCCAAAAAAGGTGCAGTTTTGACGAAAATTCGCTTTGATTTTAGACGGGAATTTCAAATCGAAATTCTGTTATCCTCATTTAAATATTGATATTAATATTTATTCTCATTGTTAAATAAAAATATTACGTTAATATTGTAATATATTCTCTATGGAATGATATAATTTTAATAATATTACAATATTAACGTAATATTTTTATTTAACAATGACAATAAATATTAATATCAATATTTAAATGGGGATAACAGATTCTCGATTTGAAATTTCCGCCTAAAATCAAAGCGAATTTTCGTCAAAAACTCGAGTACTACACCTTTTTCGGGAGTAAATATTGCTTTAAAAAATATTTAAAAGTTTCTTGATTAATATTTCGTAAAATAAAATACGATAAAATAGTTTTTATTATGAGAAAATTGAATTTTCACGCCTTTTCCCATGCATTTTTTTTACTTATCGGTCCACTGAACAATCAGCGCCACAGTGGCCACTACTCAACATTCAGGACATTTTCAACTCAGAGTGCCAGGGGGCTGATTTATTTTAAATAATAATTTTTAATATTATAAAAAATTCCTCCTCTTCTACTCTTTCTCTTACAATAGAAAAATTTATTTTTGTAAACTTTAATTAACCGCATAACTTTCTTATTTTTTTATGAAATGCATTAATCTTATAGGTGAATCGATTCGTCTAGACACAAAGAATCTTCATTTTCTTTACATCAGGTTTAAATTTTAATTTTTTCAGAAATTATAGTCGAAAAATTATTTTAAAAAAAATACAATTAACCATAACTTTCTTATTTCTCAATTAAATGCATTAATCGTACAGGTCAATCGATTCGTCTCGACGTAAGGAATCTGTTTTATTTTTACATCTTCTTTGAATTTTGATTTTTCTAAAAGTTGTAGTAGATAAATCAATTTCAGTAAAATTATAAAAGTACATAAAACTTGTAAAATTAAATATTTTGTTAAACCTTTATAAGAAATTCAACTAGTTGAAATTCTTAAATTGTTTGAAACACTTAAAATTTTTTGAATTATGTTTTCATTAATTAGCTTTGAGGGGTTGACAATTCGACCAAGAGGGTGTACACCTACTTCTGATTTCAAGATATTTCTGGATATTTCAATGAATTCAGAGGATTTCATTGACTTCATGAGATTTCAAGAAAATTCAAATGAATTCAATAAAACTTCAAGTGTTTTCTAAGTAAAATACCTGGTAAATTACTATAAAAAACCATGTAATTTACCTTATAGGTATTTTACTTACCCAACTGTGGCGTAGAGGGAACTGTGGGGGGAGCGAATCTTTCGCCTCGAAAAGATTGTAAAAGAAGTTTTGCCAACTTATAAAATTCATTTGCTCCAGCTGATCGAAACTCTCGATAATGTAAAGAATCAATTTGATAGTGAATTAAAGTGGATTCAAGTGAATTCACTTGACTTCACATGACTTCAAAAGATTTCACTAACTTCAGTAGATTTCAAGAAAATTAAAAGGAATTCATGTGACTTCAAGTGAATTCACGTGACTTTAGATATTTCAGGAGATTTCAGATATTTCAGGAAAATTTAGAAGATTTCAGTGCAAGTGTACACCTGATATCATGAGTTGTCAACCCCTCGATTAGCTTAATATCTTTGAAATTATTTCAGTAACCGTAATACCTATTGTCATTAAAAAAGTTGAAAAAAAAACTTAAACCAAAGAAAAAATGGAAATATCCAGTAAAAAAATTTGGCTAATCGCAAAACTAACCTTTAACCATTCATTCTAAGTTAATGAAATTTAAATTAAGAATTCGTGTGAAATTTAAAGGAATCTGAATGGATTTGAATGAAGTGAAAATAACATTTGAAAAGTCAAGGCGAATTCAATAACATTCAAGGTGAATTCAAAAAAATGTAATGTCTTTTCAATATAATTTATGATGAATTGAAGAGTAATTTAAGACACATTTAGCCGAATTCAAAAGAATTCAAGAAGAATAAAGTGAATTGAAAATAATTCAAAACATTTCGGAATACGAAGAATTTAATAGGACTTTGAAACATTTTTTTTCAATTATCATTTTAAAAGAATTGAAAAAAGTTTAAGGATTTTAAAGAAATTTCATATAAATATGCTCCAAATCTTACTTTTTCGAATCTTCATTTTACCGAATAACAATTTATCCAAATTTCTATTTCTCCGAATTACTATTACTATATGCCTTAATTTTTATAGTTCCAAATTATCACAGTCCATAATAACATATTTAGTTTTTTAAAATTATTAATTATATTTATATAATATTGTGATTGATTTTTTTTACAGCTTTGACTAGATCATTGGCACACATTACCGACATCGTTACGAAACCGCTGGTCAAAAATCTCTCGGAAAGAATCCTGTTGAACAAATTGCATGCTGATTATCTCAAAAAAAATTTGATAGAACTTTTGCAAAAGTGAAGAAAGTAAATCTTTACAAAGTAATTTGTCAAAAGTAAAAGTAACTTTATAGTAGTATTTATTTTTTCTGATGATGTTCAAGACCTTCAGGTTTTCACGTAATAATAGTTCATAGTTTCAAAACTTCTTATGTTCAGTATTTTAATTATAAAAATGTTAATTCTATAATTCTCTAATTGGGATTCATATTGTGTTTAAAAATATATTTATATTAGTCTATTTCGAAAATAAATAATAATTTCTTTTTGTAGAAAACATAATTTTTTTATTTTTACCTATCAATTCAAAGAGCGCTCCCCTCTTATTTTTCTTTGATTACAAAACAACTGATTTATACAATTTTATACTTCTTACTATTACTTCTATTTTTTACAAAAACAATTGGGCTAAGCTTATACATTCGGATTTTTTAATTATGAAAAGATCCACTATTCTTTAGAACTTCGTGTCAACATGTGGAAATGCATTTTGATAGTTTGCATTTGGAAACTCGGAATTTCAAATCAGATTTTGGAAGTGAACAATTGCAAATTATATCATTGAACCTTTGTTGTAAAAATAAATTCTTCAAACTGGAACACTTTGTATCCCGGATCTAACTATCCGGACTTATTTGGCTGTATAAAAAGAAATAAACTGAAGTTTTCTTTTGCATAAATGTATTTTGTTTTGGTTTCTGGGTTATAAAATGATTAAGCTGGATGGCGCTCGAGACTGCTGGGCTTCTCGCTCGGCGGAACTTCTTTGGACTCATTCATCATATCAATTATGAATACTTATTATTTATTAAACTGCTCTCTGCATTGTACAGGGTTGAGACTGTCATTAAAGTTTTCTAATGCCTGCATTACAATCATTGTAGGGACATAATATTAAGAAAATAAATTTCTATCAAATAAACATATTGTAATACGTCGAAACAGTGTCATCGTGTACGTCATTATCCTTCTTTCCCTTCTTTTTTCTGATCGCTTGCAACTTCTTAACTTTCTCATTTACTTAAAAATAAATTACTTCTTTGGTCTTTTCGATATTTTCTTTTCGGTACACTGCTCTCTCCATTATACAGGGTTGAGACTGTCATTAAAGTTTTCTAATGCCTGCATTACACTCATTATAGAGACGTAATATTAAGGAAAAAGACTATTTCCATGTATTACAATATGAGTCCGTAGAAGTTCTGCCCAGCAAGAAGCCCAGTAGTCTCGAACGCCATCGATGCGGCGCTTTACTCTTTATTTAATTTCTCGAAAAACAACAAAAAACGTCAAGATGAAATTTATAGCATCGAAAGATAAAGACTTAAGCTTTATTTTGAGTCCAAAAAAAAAGAACAAAAAAAACATGCCTTTTTTTTGCAATAGTCAAAAATATTTTTATTTTTAAAAAAATCGGTCAAATTTTCAATTTTTTAAAAAATGATTATAATCATTCAATAGACCAGGAAAAAAGCTATCAAAAACATGTGGGAAAAAATGTTGTATATTCCATAGGAAATGAGCTTAACTCCTTCGAAATAGCACGAAACCGCACAAAATCGAAAAAATTCAAAAAATTCCCCCTCCCCTATCTCGGAAAAATTTTTATCCAATCGAAAAAATCGTTTTCCTCTAAAGTTCTACGTAGTAGGACTATTCATTACCCAAGTTTGAGTTCGATCAGACAAAGTCGAATTCTGAGGGTGATACACTTGAGGAATAATGCCCCATAAATGTTTTCAACGTGACATTATTAAAAAATCACAAGAATTAAATTAATTTCCTGATTTTTATAACGAAAAGTTAGTTTTGATTATTTCGCTTGTATTGTTAGAGTACCTAAAAGCAAGTAAAAAATTACAGAAGTTTTGCCTAAAATTATAAAAGTTTTTTGGAAATATACTGTTCTCAGTTTTTTTAATGCTTTAAAGTTTAACATTTGGAGTAAAATTAATAAACTTTTATGTAAAAAATCTTTATTAAATTTCTCTTGCGTTTTTTTTTCTACGCTTTCATGTTACAAACATTACAAACATAGCAAAATAAATCTTGAAATCCAATCAAGTGATCTACTTCTTCATCAAAACGATAAAGAAGTAGCAGAGTGAGATACAAAATGCACGTTCCAGCGACTCCAAAAATATAATAGAGAGATGATGCGAAAAAATTTAAACATTTTTTCTGGATTTGACCTTGAAATAAACTTGACCCTAACATACTGGAGGCAAATGAACCTCGGATTCTAATTCAATGACGCTGAAAACATATTGATTTAGTAGTTTAGTCCCGTGAAGACACATTTTATTATTTTTGCAATTGTCATATGAAACCTCTATACAATAAAATGAATGAACGGGGGGGGGGGGTTATGTTATCAAAATTATTGAATACATATCTAGACGAAAAATTTCTCGTTCTTTCAGAATCTGACGTCAAAAATTCATTTTTGGCAGAATAAACACATTTGACCTTGAAATGACCTTCAATTTGACCTTGTCGGCTCAAACGGATATCGGATTTGGATTCAGCGACCACAAAAATATATAGGAATAATAATTTTAATCAATTTGACTATTTTTTCACGATTTGACCTTGAAATTACATTTAACCTGACCTGATTGAGACAAACGGGACACCGGATTCGGATTCAGTGACCCAAAAAGCATAAAGATATACTAGTCTGATTCCGGGAACAAGACCTTTTTTTGTGTACCTGTGTTATTTGTATTATAATTATCAAATTATAATTTATCTCACAATAATTATTGTGAGACATTCTGAACTATTAAAAAACATTTTAGCTTGAAATTTCGGCAGACATAGTCCCTCCAATATGTTAATAATATTAAACATAATAATAATTTTTCTTCATAATTTATTTCTTATTCAATAATTACGAATTTAAATCGATACGCGCCACATTACCAAACAAGGTAGGATAACTTAGCATAGGTGCACTTTTTCGAAAACACGTTAATTAAATGTTTTAATAAACTTTAATTAAATTATCTCTATGCATAAAGCATTGGTAAGATATTGGCCTAAACAATAGTATATTATGTATCAAGGGATACATACAGGTGTTTTGAGTATCAGCTCTCGGGGCGCCCTCGAGCTACGATTCGTTCTGCATACATCACGCTCAACACAAACGCCTGTATCCCTAGTTGCATATGATATTTTCTTCAAAAAGTACACGAAACCATGTGTTTGAGAGCGTGTAAAGCGAACTGAAAGTTGCTGTTTCCAGAAATTAGAATAGCGCGACTACAAGAATCTCCGCCAGAGGCAGTACTCTCGCGAGTTTTTTTACCTCCAGCTGGAGTTTTTTTTTTCCTGTTAGGAGTTTTTTTCACAGTTTATTTCAGTCTGGAAACAGCATCGACATATAGAAATGAACTGCGGGACACTGTAGGAAAGCGCGTGCTAATGCGTCAGAAAAAGAAGTTTCAAAGGGGTGTAGTTTTGTCTCTTTCTCGCCGAAGCTAATTGGTTGAGTTCCACCAAGCTCAACCCACCGAAAATGCTCTTAACCAATTAGCTTCGGCGAAAAAGAGACAAAACTACACCCCTTTCCAACTTCTTTCTCTGACACATTAGCAGTCCATTTCTATATGTCGATAGGATACAGCAACTTTCAGTTTCAGCTCGCTTCACACGCTCGAAAACACGTGGTTTTCGTGCACGTGTTAAAGAAATAGTATATTACGTGACAAGGGGCGGAAGGCGACAATTTCACCAATGTGAAGTTGTCGCCTCTCCCCATGTCACGTATACTATTTTTCATAAAATCAATTGAAAATTCGACTTTCGGTGCCTTCTGTTCAGTTGTTTTTTACTTTCAACCCGTTATGAAGGCATCGAAAGTCGAATTTTCAATTTTGATGTTATGAAAAATAATTTTATATAAGTTTTTGAAATTTTAATAACAAAATTCAAAAAGTATTAAAATTTTACATATTTTAACAACAATTACAACATATGTAATGTGACGTCTGAGATAAATAAGACACACTTGCCTTATTTATATTTATTGTTTGTTTCCTCGTTTTCTATCCATTAATCAACAATCAGAGCGAGACAAATATAATTATCTTACCATGCTACAAGAGTCGGGGACGAGGATAACTGAATAGATTGTACTTCTATAATCTAAACATTTATTCATGAACAATTACAGAAGGAAGTGGTTTACAATGCTTTAATCAAGAGGAAAAGAGCCTTGTCAGGAATTCTTATGAGCAACTTGGAAAAAATAATTAAAAGGATTGTTAATTTTGTTACTAAGGGGAGTTTATAGGATTAAAAAATTGGGACTCATTGGTTAACCGTGAGGCTGGATCCTTCTAAGATCTCAGGTGTCGTTCCTTTAGGTAGCCTTAGGCAAGTGGATGTCTCTGGACTCTGCAGAACGTATGCGTTGGTTGCGATTGAGTTGTTAGTGGTCTCTGGACCCTGCTGGGTAGTCGTCTCGTAGTGAACTATTTCTTGGGATACTTGGATTTAGGGGTCACTTAATTTAGTCACTTGGATTAGGGAAACTGGATTTATTTGATCTAGAGAGCACTAAATTTGGTATCTTGGATTTAGAGA
Source organism: Synergus japonicus (assembly GCA_900474275.1). Lineage (NCBI taxonomy): Eukaryota > Metazoa > Arthropoda > Insecta > Hymenoptera > Cynipidae > Synergus > Synergus japonicus. The sequence goes on from UCOH01010146.1 coordinate 19,722, forward strand.
CACTGTACTTGATCTGGAGGGCACTGGATTTAATTTCTTGGAATTAGAGTAAACTGGATTAATTTGAGAATAACGGGGATTCTCGGGAAATTGTATCGAAAGATACGGAATGGTTGACGGGCCTATTGATTAAGAACGTAGGATCGGAGTTGCGTCAAGCTGCCAATGGGCAGAGATTCGTTCCGGATGTAGAATCTCGATGAAGGTCGAAGATTACAAGGTTGTAGCTTAATGAAGACGACTTGTAGATCTTGACAGAAACGGGTTGACAATCACGACGAAGACTCGGTGGTAACCACGGCAAAAACTGACGACGACTGATGACTCGCTGGTAACCACGGCAAAGACTGACGACGACTGGCTGGACCCGCGGAAACCATCCTTCTTATAGGACTTTTTTGAGGGGGCGAAGGTGGTAAAAGGGTTTGACACCTTAGGGTCCATGGTGACGCATTTAGTTTTTAGCGTCCGATGACCAATGGCGAAGAACACATGTAATATCTTGTTAGGTGAAAAACAGATCGATACCTTTTTTATTAATAAAAGTTCGGAGATAAGTTTGGAGATGACCTGAGAGGTTAGATTATGATTTCCATTTCTTGATTGTATTTGGGGTGAACTGATGGTTCATCCTTTGAGTTCTTTGCATGCTGACCAAGGTATCGGATCAATAGTTGGATGCTCGGTTTCTTATTTCTTAGCAATGAATATAATGTTAATGATTTATTATAATAAGTGACATGACGTCACAGTAATAATATTATAATAATATTAATAATAATGTTACGTGAAAAATCCGAAACAAATGTATGTATAAACTAGCTGTCAAGTTGTATCAACTTTTGTACTCATTCAATGAGCATTTTGCTTCCTCATAGAGGAAGCATTAAATATTCTTTACACCAGCTTTAAATTTTTATTACTTGAGAATTTATATTAGAAAAATTAATTTCCCTTACACTAACTTTAAATTTTCAATATTTGAGAAGTTATAGTGTTAAAATGAATTTTACGAAAATTATAAAAGTACACAAAACTTGTAAAATAAAATATTTTGTTAAACCCTTATACGAAATACAACTAGGTATATAGTGGAATAACTATGCAAAATTTCATCAATTTATTTATCAAGAAATTGTTGAATCGTGACACACACACACACACACACACACACACACACACACACACACACGGACATTTTTTCAGATCAGCATATTAGATATATTTCCCTTGAAATATGTTCAAAAAAACCTGTTTTAGGAAACTGGATAATGTCACCACTACAAAGCTTCATCTATGAGGAAGCAAAAATTAATCAAGCGTTTTTAAACTGTAAGGAAGTATTAAATAAATTAAAAATATATATGAAAATTTTCATTGAAATATAATAAAGTTCAATTTTTTCAGAAAAGAAAACGCAAATCGTTTTCAATACAGAATAAAATGAAAATTTTGGAAAAAAGCAAAGCGTGATTCAAAAATTGCAATTTATGCGAAGAACTTGGAATCACTGGTTCAACTATGTCAACTATTTTAAAAAATAGAGCATCTATAACTGCACAATTCGAAAACTTAAAACAGAGTCAAGGTAGTAAGAAAATAAAATCTCTAAAAAAATTAACGTTCGATGGCCTTGAACAAGTTGTATGCACTTAGTTCTGCCAAAAAAGAACTCTGGGTGTTCCTGTGACTGGAGAATTGTTAAAAGAACAAGCTAGATACTTTTTCAATGAGTTAAAGAACCAGGGTGTGATATCTGCTAATAAAAAATTTACCGCGAGTTCTGGATGGCTTGACAATTTAAAGAAAAGGCATTTCCTGCATTACCGCACAGTTAAAGGCGAGAAGATTTCAGCAGATTTTGAGTCTTCCTAAAATCACCTACGCCTTATCATCTGAAAAAGCAGTATCTGGTTACAAACCAATTAAAACGAGGTTGACTTTTTTTCCTTGCATTAATGCATCTGGAACCAACAAAATTCCAATGTTGTTGATTGGAAAATCAGCAAATCCAAGCTATTTCAAGGGTATTACTAAAGAAAAGCCACTCCATTATCGAGCTCAAAAAAATGCATGGATGACGTGCGACATTTTTTACTGCATGGAGAAAATTGGATAGTCAGGTTGACTATCTGAAGTGTAAAACTGACTATACTAGAGTTTCAACTATAGGACAGCACCCTAGATAGTCAAACCTAATATCCGCGGAATGTTAAAAAATGGCTATTCAGCTTGACCATCCTAAAGTGTAAGTTTTACTATCCCTAGAGTGTAAAACTAGAGAGGTTAGTTATTAAAGTAAAATAAAAAAAGACTTACTGCCAAGCAGACAGACATAGACGAGAAACGTATCACTTAACTTATCTAACGCATACAACCCTAATTCTATTACCTAACTTAACACTACTACATATAATGCAATTCCCTAACGCAGAATATCGCACGATGAGACGCTGAGTATATCGGTCGAAATGGTCCTTATATATCAACCAACCAAATTCTTACCGCTTGTGAGAAACTCCCAGTGGCGGGCTAAGTGATGACCCATAAAAGTGACCAAAGGTAACCCACTGGGTGACCCATGTTGTCGCACGCAGATTCTTAATATCTCAGAGTGTAAAACCTGACACTCTGAAATATTCAAACAGACTATAAAATTATGGTCAGTCTGACTATTAGGAAAAAACTATGAATAGTAGTTGGTACTATCTAGATGGTCAACCTGACTATCTAAATTTTTACACTCCAAGTTTGACTATCCATTTTTCTCCGTGTGACTGATATAAAAACATTTTCATCCACAGTATCAAGCACAAAAATCCCAATGGAAGGTATATTTTCATAGAAATTCTTGAAATTTAAACAAAAAAATCTGCCCGCCTATGCGGGCACATTCTCATACACACGTCGCGGCATAATAACTTTTTGAATTTCTTTAAAAAATCTATGATTCAAATTTTGAGCCAAATAACGCGAGATACAGAGAAAATGATAAGAAACATAATTATCGGCCTTAAAAAGATCTACAAGTTCCCCTTGAACCATTTTTCAACAGGATGAGTAGTTTTCGTTTTAATCATGAAAAATATTGTTAAACAAAGCCGAGCGCGAGGTTTAAATGAAATATCGAGCGCGAAGCGCGAGTGCCCTGATAAGAATGTGCTCCTTAAGGTCGATAGAACCTTAAGTAAATTAGTTTTCGTTCGCATTCCATTTCATTTTGTAGTAATTTAGATTAAAAAATATGCCCGCTTACGCGGGCACATTCGCATACACACGTCGCGCTCCGTGTTGCTCGTTTCGCGACGCTTGCGCCCTACGGGACGCTTGCGAGCGTCGCGACGTTTGCACCTATTTGTTTTTTAATTACTACAAAATGGAATGGAATGCAAACGAAAGCTAATTTACTTAAGGTTCTATCGACCTTATGGAGCACATTATTATCAGGGCACTCGCGCTTCGCGCTCGATATTTCATTTAAACCGCGCGCTTCGCGCTCGGCTTTGTTTAATAATATTTTTCATGATTAAACCGAAAACTACTCATCCTGTTGAAAAATGGTTCAAGGGGAACTTGTAGATCTTTTTAAAGCCAATAATTATGTTTCTTATCATTTTCTCTGTACCTCGCGTTATTTGGCTCAAAATTTTAATTTTAGATTTTTTAAGGAAATTCAAAAAGTTATTATACCTATCCTATAGAGTGTTCAAAAAGTAACATTTTTCATCTTTAGACTTTTTTTACATATCGTGCGTTGTTTGGCTTCTAATTCAAGTTTTATTTCATTTTTTTGGATTTACAAAATATTATAAGTCTTTCAATTTTTTTTATCCAAAAAAGTCTTTAAGAAAAATTGTTCGTCTTTTTGCGTACTACGAACATCCGTCATTAGAATTTTTATATTAAAAAAAAAAGTGGTTGAACAAAATTTTCAAAATGCTCCAACTTTTTAAATTTTTATCCAGAATGGCTGGCCAACGAACTTGACCTTCATTTTGGGACACTAAAAGAGTATACCAAAGGACAATCCAATCGGTCAATTCTTTCGAAAGTTATCGTGCTAACAAACTAAAATCTACAGACAGACAGACAGACACATTCGTAAAAACATGTTTTTCGGGTTCAGAGGGTCTCAAAACGTGGACATTTGATGAAAACTGGGGGGGGTCAAATTCTACACAAATCTAATACATTCTCTTTGATGAGAATGTAAAAATATGAAGACTTTTAATTCAAAAATCGATAACGCGCAAAGTACGTAGCGAAATATTATGAAATTTGACAGACATATAAATAAATACATGTACTATTTATTAACTAACAAATTAAAATTTAGTAATTTAATTTTACAATTTTTTATAACATTTTATAAACAATTGCATTTTTGCATATGTTCTACACGCCGAAATTGATATTTTTATTTAATAATAATATGCTCAAAACATTTGAGTTTAAGAATCCGAAAGAAAATTTAACTGCTCGAGTATAATTGCGACACGTCGCGTTAAAAAAAAATTTCGCGGATCGAGTTTCGAGAAATACTTGTATTCAATCCCAAATACCTAGAATCAATTAAGTATGTAGGAAAATTGTCCAATAGCTTAGAAATTGTTTTAAAATTTATTGAATTTGTTATAAACAAATAAGTGGGTAAAAATGGATTCATACGGATTGACAGTGATTCGTCAATTTATTCGCACTAAATATGAATCATTTATAGACAGAAATCGATTGATCATTGTTTTAACTAAATGAATTAACTGATAAAAATTTGTCTATATAATTTTTTTTAACAATTAAAATTGTTTATTGTTATGTAACCTCCCTAATGATTTAAAAATTAGTCATTTACACTTGATAATGTTGAAAAAAACCAAGTTTCAACCTCTAAAAATAGCCAAACTGTGCATTTGTTAATTAAATTTGTTTAAAAAATCATTAATTATTATTGAATAAATAAATCGGGTAAGTAAATGACATTTATCTATAATTTTTGGCCGATACGTTAGAAAAAACTTCATTTTTGTCATTATAAATATCTGATATGGACAATTGTTTATAAAATTTGTTTATAAAATAACAAATTATTTATTTAAATATTTCATGAAGTTAGTTAAAAATCGATTTCTGTCTATAAATCATTCATATTTAGTGTGAATAAATTAACGAATCACTGTCAATCCCTATGAATCCATTTTCACCCACTTATTTGTTTATAACAAATTCAATAAATTTTAAAACAATTTCTAAGCTATTGGAAAATTTTCCTTGATACTTGCTTAATTGATTCTAGGTATTTGGGATTGATTACAAGTATTTCTCGAAACTCGGTCCGCGAAATTTTTTTTTAACGCGACGTTAATAAAAAGTACATGTATTTATTTATATGTTTGTCAAATTTCATAATATTTCGTTACGTACTTTGTGCGTTATCCATTTTTCAATTAAAAGTCTTCGTATTTTTTAGTATCTAATTAATTGTTGCAAAAATTGAAAATTTAAAAAAATTTTTTCGAGGTGTTTTTTTAATAGTGAGTACTATCTATTCATATACACAAGTTTTGATTTGATGAAAAAGTGGAAATTGGGGTAAATGCAATTCAAAATTATTCAAATAAAAATCAGGAATTTGTTGCAATCTATTTTTTGTGCTTAAATTTACATATGAAACATGTTTATGTATTTTTACTTTCCTATGAGTGAGAAATAACCAAATAAAGATTAAATTGATGGATGTGCGTTTACACCTTATAGTACATTCATATTAACCTAAATTTTCTATTTAATTTAAACCTTTAAACCTAATTTTCTCAGTTTGAAATATGAAGGAAATATGAGCTCGTAAATTCGCGAGATGAGGGTACATATTTTCTCTTCAACTCACTCCAACAGATAAAGTTTCGAATATTTTTACATGAAAATTGGAGGAGATATGTTTCAATCTGTTTTGAAGATGATATGCTCTTTTAAACTTTTCCGATTGGTCTTAAAAAAAATGTTATTTATTTTCTTGCCAAGCAGTATCAAAATAACGTTACGCAACTTTCAAACGCTTCGCTTATCAAGGGAATTTTGAGTAAGCACAAACTTCCAGCGAAAGAAATGTTCATCAAATTATAATGAACTTTTCTGGAAATTATTATTTCAATTTAACCAATCGTGAAAAAAATACAAGCATTGTAACAGTGTGCAAATAGAGATTGAGCGGCTGAGAGGTGTGTGTGTGAGAGAGTGTGAGAGGTGATTGTACACAAAAATTGCACAGGCACACAAAAAAAAAGGTCTTGTTACAGAAAGATAACCCATATACCCTTATGTTTTACGGCACACTGATTCTGAATTTGATGTCCGTTTACCCCCACCACGTTATAATTTAGGTCAATTGAAGGTCCAATCGCCAAATAAAATTCTATTACAAATAACCACTATTCCTAACGTTTTTGAGGTCCCTGAATCAGACCGAGGTCCACTTGACCCTATCGAATCACGATCAAGGCCAATTCAAGGTCAAACCGATAAATATTGATAAAAATAGTCCACTTACTTGACTCTATTGAATTACTATCAAGGTCAATTCACTCTTTTTTTCTTTTGTCTTCGAAAGATCTGCGTAGAGGATTGCTTTTTTTTCAAAGTGTCTGGCTGTTTTGATCTTTTAAGCGACCAGCAAACATCTACCATCATATTTACATTCCATCTTCCTTGATAGCGACGTTCCATTTCCTTAATATCTTGGTGAAATCGCTCACTTTGTTCTTCGCTATAGTCTCCGAGATTTTCTGGAAAGTAGTCATATTGAGAATGTAGGAAATGTAACTTTAAGTTTATTAAACAGCCTAAATTTTTGAAACTTTGCAACAAACTAAAGACTCGCAATCATCACTCTTCTGATTTCCCAAGAAATTTTCTGCGATCTTTTTGAAACTTGACTATGCAACCATTTCTTGACGATTCACTTCTGTGACAAATTATTCGTCTCTAAATAAAGTGCGAATTTGAGGACCATCAAAGATACCTTCTTTTAATTTAGCATCATTGATTTCTGGAAATTTCTTTCCCAAATATTGAAAAAAGTTGTCATCTTTGTCCAAGGCTTTGACAAACTGTTTGATCAGACCAAGTTTGATATGAAGAGGCGAAAGCAAAATCTTTAAAGGATCTAGTAACAGTTCACGTATTATATTTTTGGATTCGGGATTGAAATCTTCTCGTTTTAGCCAATCTTTTTGTAAGTAGTGTTTCTTTCTATCTCTGCTGTCCCAAAGACACAAAAAACAGGGATTATTTGTAAAACCCGATTGTTGACCCAAAATCAGAGTGGACATTTTAAAGTCCCCACAAACTTTCCATTGCTGTTCTGTATACTTAATTTAGTCCAAAACTATTTTTAAGTTAATAAGTTAATTGTTGGGTTCTTCACGGAACTTACATTAGTATATAATATCTCTGATCTATTTGATAATACCATATCTAGACATAAAATTTCCCGTTCTTTCCGAATCTGCAGTCAAAAATCCCTTTTTTGTAATATTTATTAGTTTGACCTTGAATTGACCTTGATAATGATTCGATAGGGTCAAGTGGATATCAAATTCGGATTCAGAGACCCCAAAAACGTATCATTATGGTCTCACATAACCATGTTTTTTTAAATTTTCAATACCGTGTAAATTTTATATATAAAAACGTAAATAACCTGATTGACCTGAGGTCTTGATTAAAAAAATTTGATAATACCATATCTAGACGTAAAATTTCCCGCTCTTTCCGAATCTGCAGTCAAAAATCCATTTTTTGCAATATTTATCGGTTTGACCTTGTATTGACCTTGATAGTGAATCGATAGAGTCAAGTGGACTTCGGATTCGGATTCAGGGACCCCAAAAATGTTAAGAATAGAGGTAATTTCTGATAAAAATTTTTTTTGTCGATTTGACCTTCAATTGACCGAAAATATGACATGGTGGGGGTAAACGGACATCAGATTCGGACTCAGCGTGCTGTACAACATAAAGTTATATGGGTCACCGTTCTATAACAAGACCTTTTTTTTGTGTGCCTGTGTTATCGGCGTGCGAAGTATTTTCACCTGGCAGGCGCTCGATCTATATTTGACGTACTGTTAGAATGGTTGTATTTTTGTAACGATTGATGCAATTGAAATAATACTTTCCAGAAAACTTCATTAAACCTTAATGAACATTTATTTCGCTGGAAGTTTGTGCTTACTCAAAATTCCCTTGATAAGCGATGTGGTTAAAAGTTGCGTAACGTTATTTTGATACTGCTTGGCAAAAAAAATAAATAACTTTTTTTCATAACAAATCGGAAAAATTTAAATGAGCATATCCTCTTCAAAACAAATTGAAACATAACTTCCCCAATTTGTATGTAAAAATATTCAAAACTTTATCTTTTGGAGTGAGTTAAAGAGAAAATATTTATTAAATTTGGGTTTTCAAAAATTCGAGTTTTTCCACTTTCTTTCAGAATCAGTAAGAGATACAATTTTTTTTAAGAGGATAAAAGATGCGACATGAAATTTCGTACAAAGTCATATTTATTTCAAAAAATTAAATAAAATTCAAAATTTTAAATTTTATTTTTAAAATCGATTTTAAAGACGACAAGAGCCAACTCGAATGGTCTCTGAAGCGGCCAGACGAATTTTATGCGTGGTTAAAGCATTCGGACCAACAACTTCTAAAGAAAAAGTCCTATCTAAATCGAACAAGAAAATCAAATGGAGTTCTTGCTCACTTTAAAAATCGGTATCAGTTCTCTGAGCTATCATAGTCATCTGTTCATAAAAGCTGGATATTTTCTGCGACAGGTTACAGTAAAGGAGCTTGCGATGGTATTGACAGTGCAGAGACTTTTGTAAGTGAAGGGCAGAAGTATACATTTTCCATTAAACTATGCAGTTTTTCTTGCAGCAAGAGATTTGCAAAAGTTTTGAAAGATTAAGATTGTTGTATAGCGAATGGAAAAGTGTACCAAGTATCACGTTTGGAAGTCGGAATTCGAAGAAAATAGAGACAGGTCGTCTTACGTGGCAAGAACACCTAAACACGTATGATAAAAGTAGAATGAGATTAAATATATTTACTGAGCAGAATTTACTTTGATTTAATATAAAAATGTTTCAAAAATTTTAATAACTAGTGCTCTTACGTTATTTTAGAAAAAAAAAATTATACTGACCAGAAAAATAGTCATAATCTTGTGAAGCTATATTTTTTTTTTCAACAAATTTTTTTTAAAATAACATATTTTATCGGCGACTAATTCTGTGATTTGAAGTTGCATTGTCTGTTTGATTTGAAATGAATTCGTCCTTTAGAATAATGGTTCAATGATACAATTTGCAAAATTCAAAATTGTTCAATTTAAAACTCCAAATTTGAAATTCACGAGTTTTAAATGTAGAATACCAGAATGAAATAGTCACTACATCAATGTACATTGATTGAAAGTGATTGGATGGGATTCTTTTACAATATTCATTGCATGGACAAAAAAACTGAATAACCATTCGCTTACTTTTATTCTTCATATACGAACAAATATCGTGTTGTCAATTTCACACTGCTACATATATACACTATAAGAACGACGTCGTCGTATTTAAATAAGCCTTAGCTGCGTAAAATTTCTCTTCTGTTTTATTTTTCCATATTCTCCGCATTCTTTAATAATTCTTATATTCTTCTTTGTTTTTATTTTCGTTCCTATCCCTTCTTTTGCACTTTCTTAACTTTTTTTTCAATAATTGTTTTAAAATACAGATTCTGCTGAACGAGAGAGATGAATAGGATGCGAGGGACTTCGAGCAAGTCTTTTCCGCGGTAGTTTCTCCAGCGTTGTCAGTAATTTTGCAAAGTCGGGTCGGTTTTCAGCGTGATAAGACCAGCAGAGCATCAAAATGTCCTAGAAAAAAAAGTTAAAATGTCAGGAACTGTACAAAAAAATAATCAAACAACTAAATTCATTTATTATAAAAATAAAAATTACGTAATATGAAAGGAAATAAAATAATGATAATCTTCAAATCACCTTTCTTTTTTATCATCTCTTTCTTTATTTTTCTAATTTCAAAGGCTTCAAATTGAAAAGTCATAATGGGATAAGCATATATGAAAAATAAATTTTATGGGACTTATGGGTATGAGAAAAAGAATAGAAAACTTTTTCAACCAAAACCGATTCGATTTTCATATATATATAATAAAAAAATGTTTTTAAATTTAATATTCAAACATTTTTTTTATTTTCCCAGCGACCAAATTTTTACAACAATGTTCTCTGATTATATTCTTCAACATGTATTTTTCTCAAACTTTTCGAGATGTACGTTTATAGTCATTAAATTTGTTGAAAATTAAAAAGAATTTATTTAGTGTTTATTTATATGTCGGAAATTTTTTTTTATTTTCTGTAAAAGCTATCTCATTGGTAAAGTAATGTTCAACAAAGCCTTCCCTATCGAATTTGGGATTGAATATCGAGAGTTGTTTATTGTCTATTCACTTATATAATTTGTGCCTAAACAATCAACTGAGTGAACGCATCCCTGCGATGACTTAATTGATTGTTTAGACATAGAGTATATTATATAAGTGAATTGACGGTAAATAACTCTCGATATCGAATCATAAATTAAATAGGTAAGGCTTCGTTGATCGTTTCGTAAATCGAAATGACCCCGTGTTTTCCGACATTTACAGAATTCTCTAGAACTCTACGAATTAGAATCACAAGCGCCCCTTCCATCAAAAGCTAGTAAACATGAATTGTCTCCATTTTTTGTCGTCTGCTGTGCGTGCTCAACTCACAAATGCAAGCAAACTCATAAAAACAACCAAATAAAAAAAGCTTGTAAGCATACATGAGTACGCAAGCGACGCTCGTGATTCTAATTCGTAGAGTTCTAGAGGATTCTGAAAATGTTGGAAAACACGAGGCCACTTTTTCTCAGCGGTACCCACAGAGTGCGTACTCCTTATGTTACTTGGTGAACATTACTATACACTCGACGTTCCCACTAGTAAAGAAATCCAAACCAAAGTCGTTCCCAATAGTAAAAAAATTCCTTTCCTCAAATTTCACATCAATTGCGCATGCGTCACATCAAGTCCACATGCGTATTGCGTATATTGTCTTAAATATGAAATGTCAAATGCTTAAAAACAATTTATGAGAACTTATGATTTTAGAGATTTTGATGATAAGGGAGATAATTATTGATTAAGCCTGTTGAAGCATTAGACGAAAAAGTGTAAACAAACAAAGAAAAATAGCGAAATCTGTGGAATGCCTTAAAATCCGCCATTTTGTCCACATCTTTGCAATACGCGGTGTTTGAGGCCGCAAAAATAATGTGTCGTTTTATTTATCGATGTTACTTTGATTGTACGACAGGAGCTATCTGTTTATTTCTTGCAAAAACAAATTTGTTTGACTATAACGGAAATTTTTACAAGTGTAGAGACGCGAATGAGAGGGATGCGGGTGAGTCGTACTTCCGCATTTTGTCAAGTTCCTATCCAACTAAAAGAGGCACAAACATTCACTGGAAGGGTGGTTCACTCACTCAGAAAAATTTTGCGAGACCTGTCAGCTGTTTCACAGCGACTCCACGTGACGATTACTATACAAAGTGCATTCGAAGTATGGTCGGTAAGGCCGGTCATATAAATGATGAAACAGCTGACAGGTCTAGCAACTTTGTACGCGATTTATCAAACTAATTTTTTTTCACGATTTTCGTAAGTGCTCGGGTTTTGCAGTGCATAGAGAGATTCGCAAAATTTTTCTAAGTGAGTGAACCACCCTTCCAGTGAATTTTTGTGCCCCTTTTAGTTGGATAGGATCTTAACAAAATGCGGAAGTACTGCTCACCCGCACCCCTCTCATTCGCGTCTCTACACTTGTAAAAATTTCCGTTTTAGCCAAACAAATTTGTTTTTGCAAGAAATAAACAGATAGCCCTTGTCGTAAAATCAAAATAACATCGATAAATAAAACGACACTTTGAACACATTATTTTTGCGACCTCAAACACCGCGTATTGCAAAGATGTGGACAAAATGGCGGATTTGAGTGAGTCTACATTAATTTTTAGTGTTTTGAAAATGCTCCAATATCGTTAAGGGCGATGGACTTACAATTCAACGTCGCAATTTTGCCGTGTATTTACACATCAATTCCATTCGACCGTATTTGAGGAGCAAATCAGAGAAGAACGAAATTTCTTTGGGCCTCAAAAAACTCTAATGTGGCAGGAGTATGCGTTTTAGCTTAATTTTTTGAAAAAAAAAGAGGGAAAAAATTTTTAATAATTAAAATACTGAAAAATGTGACAGAAAATATTTCTGGGTGAAAGTGAGACAGAAGACCTACCTGTTTTAGAAAATCCTCTTTTTTCGAATTGCACTCGCGATTTTTTTATATGATTTTATCGCCACGAAGGTTTTTACTTGTCACTATTTGTCACAAAAATACAATATGAATCCGAAACGACAAGAGAACGCGTGAGAAACATATTTTGCGTGGACTTTACCATGTCGTCTGCTACTTGGCGGACTACGTCA
>UCOH01010146.1:32334-79395 GCA_900474275.1 Synergus japonicus
CCTCAAAAAACTCTAATGTGGCAGGAGTATGCGTTTTAGCTTAATTTTTTGAAAAAAAAAGAGGGAAAAAATTTTTAATAATTAAAATACTGAAAAATGTGACAGAAAATATTTCTGGGTGAAAGTGAGACAGAAGACCTACCTGTTTTAGAAAATCCTCTTTTTTCGAATTGCACTCGCGATTTTTTTATATGATTATACTCAACAACGCGAGAAACCGTAAAAATTGCGAAAAAAGTACAATATGAATCCGAAACTACTAGTGACGTAGTCCGCCAAGTAGCAGACGACATGGTAAAGTCCACGCAAAATATGTTTCTCACGCGTTCTCTTGTCGTTTCGGATTCATATTGTATTTTTGTGACAAATAGTGACAAGTAAAAACCTTCGTGGCGATAAAATCATATAAAAAAAATCGCAAGTGTCACTGGAGTGCGGATAATTCGAAAGAAGAGGATTTTCTAAAACAGGTAGGTCTTCTGTCTCTCTTTCACCCACCGATTTTATTTTCTGTCACTTTTTTCAATATTTTAATTATTAAAAATGTTTTTCCCCTTTTTCTAAAAAAAAACTAAGCAAATACGCATACGCAACAATCGATACTTTAAAAAATTTGTGGAAGTATCTGCTGCCACCGCAAGATGGACATGAACCACCCTGGAAACCTAACAGTTCCGAAGAAATTGCGCAATTGGCAGAAAACTTAAATGAGGATATTTTGCTCGACAATTTTGAAGAAGAATTACTAAACTCTGATGATGATGATGATCAGAGTCAGACTCTTGCAAAGGAACCAACGGAAAATTCCCCGTCATGCAAATAACTGTGATGCTTTGAAAGAATGTTTATTGCGTTGAAAATTGAAGAATATGTGATATAAATTTATAATTTTTTCATCTAAATAAATATTTTTCATTGAATTTCCAAAATGATAACTAAGAAAAAAACACTTAGTTTCATTTAACAACACAATATCGACATTTATTTTGTTGTTATGTGTCTGCAGTTTACAATAGTAAAAAATATTAGTTTTATTATTTATTCGTAACAATGACATTTCAACTTATAAAAATATCCTTTAAATAATTAATTTATTAATATATAATAATAATAATAAATTAATTACATACTCAAGTTAGTACCAACGGATATGTTTTATTTACTGAATATGCATTTAATTAATATTTATTTTTATCAAGATTCATTAATTTCGATCTAATGGACATTTTTATAAGTTAAAATTCCATTATTTGTAATAAATAATAAAAATATTTTTTAGTATTTTAAACTGCGTGCGAATAACAACCAATCAGCTGCCGAGCGCAACACATGTGCAGTAGTTATCAAGTGTTGATTGTGAGAGATTCTTTTTTCTATTGCGAACGAAATGTCTTTACTATTGAGAGCGTCAAGTGTACGAGCTGTCAAAACAAATGTACATAGTCATTTGCCTGCGACGGTTACTAAGTCCGCCACGAGGGGGCAGCAGCTCTCGGACTGAGAGTTAACGACTGCGCGCTCAGACGGGGTCACTCAGCACAGAACTGATGAGTTCTGTGCTTGTCGTTCATTTGTTTGTTGAAGTATTTTTATTCGTAACCTAATTTTGCGCAAATTAAAGTTGGAGAGTCATACCAAGCCATCTAACCAAAGGAATCCAGTTTTCTCTTTGAGAGAAAACTCTAAAAATTCGGAAGGAAGTTAGGCGCCAATGAATCTTTTCTCCGGTATAGGAATTTAGTTAAAGTGTATGACTGGTTTCGAGCTTTTGTACGATTACATATTGTCCGGCCAACGCCCAGGTAAAGGCGTAGAGCCATTTTGACTACATGTAGTCTGTTAAATTATCTGAAATATAGAATAAAGTAGAGCCTTGTTGAATATATAGATAAATTCAAGTTTCAAAAACTGGTTAATAAATTAGAGAACTTAGATAATGATTTTAGGGTTAAATTTGACCATGTACTGCAAGAAGTCTTAAGTTACGAATGAAAGGTCGGTCACCTAAACTATTCTAGTACTAAACTAAAGTTTATTTGTATACTACGAATTATATGAGATATTCGTTTGTTAAAATTCTGTCAGTACTTCATATTTCATATCATTCATAACCTCAGATTGTAAATCTTCTCATCCAAACACTTTATTAATAAACTACATCTTTCTTTTCAATTCAATCATGCTGGTATGATCTGTTTTTCACCCCCATGAGATCTCTCTCCAACTAAGGCATCGAGAACAAAAAGAAAGTAAGTATTGTTGCATAGGTAGAGTGTGACATAAAAATCAGAGAAGCAAAAGAAATACACTTTTAATTTTAGTGGTAAAGCAGTACAAAACTGAGTTAAAAGAAAAAGCGGACAGAGTAAAGTTGGTGGAAAAGAGGGACATATTTCGATCAGTGGTAAAGCGGTACAAAACTGAGTTGGAGGAAAAGACGGACAGAGTAAAGTTGGAGGGAAAGAGGGACATATCTCCTTCGGTGGTAAATTAAGCGGGACAAAACCGAGTTGGAGGAAAAGAGGGACATATCTCTTTCACTGGTAAAGCAGTACTTATATTTTTAATTGTTCAAATCAATTATTTATGATACAATTGAGTCGAAAAATGATTGTCTGGAAGGAGATATGTCCCTCTTTTCCTCCAACTTTACTCTGTCTGTCTTTTCCTCCAACTCTGCATTTGTACCGCTTTACCACTGAAGGAAATATGTCCCTCTTTTCCAACAACTTTACTCTGTCCGCCTATTCCTCTAACTCAGTTTTGTACTGCTTTGCCACTAAAATTAAACGTGTATTTATTTTGCTTCTCTGATTTTTATGTCACACTCTACCTATGCAACAATACTTACTTTCCTTTTGCTCTCGATGCCTCCAACTGAGCTAGTAGGATCAAAATTTCAAGGTTTTTCAGGACAACTTGGAGCCACTTAATTGGAATACAGTTTTAAGTGGTATCTTAGGATACCTGGCACCTAACCATTTAGCAAGAATTTTAGTTGGGCATCAGTTTTGGGAAACACTCAAAACTATAAAGTTCCTTATGGCGGAGATTACTGTCACAGCTGTTATCAAATACTCCACCATTATCGACGCATTAATATTAATTAAAGGCATGTGATACTTTACCATAAGAGCAAATTAGTTATACCAATTATACATTCATAATAATAAATATTTTTAGTAAATAAGAGTCAACAAACCTTCGCCTCATATAGACGGAGGGGGTAAGCTAATCGGCAAGCGAAGAAGCGCAGGCATTAGTGGGGGCCAATTCGTGGCGTACTTTGCGCAGCGTGTTCTGTGCTCATAGCTATAATGCACAGAACGTTGTGCGCAACGCAAGATCACTCTAATACGGACACTCAACTCCAGTGAAGGGGATGTTCGCGATCGAACTTTATAGTATTTCCGGCTTAGTGATGTTGAAAAAAGAATGCGAATAATCAAAGAAAGGGGTAGGTACATTTTTTGATAGGAATTGAAATACTTATTCAATTTTACACTGATTACGTTTATTTAACGATGGTTTACGTGAGTAAATACAGGGTGTCCCACCACCTATACAACTACCGGTAATATGTGATAGAGCACAAAAAAGAAATAGAAAAGTCCTCTGGCAAATTTTGATCTGGCCCTTAATTTGGGTACAGTAAAGCTTCAAAGTTGGGCATAATAAACCAATCAGGAGCGAGATTTAGCAACGAATTGTGTCTCACTAACAGGCACACTAGTGTAAGTCGAAGAGAGATGGATCTAGAGGAGAGGTGGATCACTTCTCTGCATTTCGAGCATGTCTTGTCGACTGAGCTGATTTTTTGCGAGTAAGTGTGTCATGATACAAAGACAAAAAGTTCCAGATGTCGCGTCATTGTGACGTTTTGTTTCGCAGCTACAGCACATTCTTTTTTTGACCTGCTCGAAAAATCAACGGAAATTTTTATTGTGCGTTAAAAACAATTCGTTTATCGTGTAGTTATTGTGATTTCTGCAAAAAGCTATACTTGAAATGATTTGTGGGCTCTTTTTGCAAGGTAAGATGGCATCGCCGATAATTATTGAAAATTTTTTCTCAATTTGTCAAACACATTACTTTTTTTTTGGCACTCGAGGAAAGACGGATCATATTTTTCGCGGAGAGATAGATCACTAAAAAACCTTATTATACTTTGTTTATTATTACTAAGCGACTTATTGCCGTCATTTAGAGTGATAATTTTGAAGGTTATGTGTAGGTTATGTTTAGGGCTCGAACTAAAAATGTTCTCTGCAGTGTTTAATAAAATTGTGTGCTTGTAGCTCAAAATGCCAAACGTATATAAACGGAAACCCACATCATCTCGTGGATCATGGGACTGAAATAATATGGCTGAAGCGATTGAAAAAGTGCGATCTAAAAATGTTCGAACTA
Source organism: Synergus japonicus (assembly GCA_900474275.1). Taxonomy (NCBI): domain Eukaryota; kingdom Metazoa; phylum Arthropoda; class Insecta; order Hymenoptera; family Cynipidae; genus Synergus; species Synergus japonicus. Next base: position 36,745 of record UCOH01010146.1, read on the forward strand.
AAAAATGTGCGAACTACAAATGTTCTTGAAAGCTATTCAAAGAAAACAAACTTGCAAAAGGGATAGAAAAAGATTGGCATGGATAGGGAAGGATACATTTGGATACATTTTTCCTTTCTATTTCATCCTGAATATTGAAAAAGATTCAAATAGATAGAATTTATATCTTTTTACTTCCAACAGGGCACGGATCTAACCTCAAATTTATGTTTGTTTATAAAATTTCAAGCGAGTGTGAGAAAGATGGTTATTTTATGTTGCATTGATTTTTGCCCAAGTATATTTTGTAAATCTAACAGTGGTGAAACGGAAAATTATGTCACTTTATTTTCATTTCATGACAAGGTAATGATAATGCGCAGTGTCTTCGCGCAGCGATACTTGTTTATCCCTATCGTCGAAGTTTTCTGGCTCACCCCCTCCAACGGAGTTGAGTGTCTTTATTAGAGTGTTCTTGGCACAAGGCGCAATGATACAATTCTCATCTAGAGTTCTTAAATTCTCGAGAACTTAAATCCAGATTATATGACCGAGAATCTGATAGAATTTATGAGAATTTAAAAGAATTTAAGAATTTATGATTTTTAGCAATGTTGTTATCGTTCACATTATTTAAATAGTTACATTTTAGTTATTTATTATTAAGGCATATTTAGGGATGTAAAATATGAAAAACAACAGCTTGCTAGTTAATTAAAGTCACAAAATTCATCTTATAATAAACGTCACTTCATAGGTTATGTTAGACGCTAACATATCCTATACTCTGCATACATTTGTGACAGTTTTTTCATTTACAACATGTGTAAAGCTCATTAAGAAGTAATAATAGAAGTGCAAAATACAGTTTATTACACTTTATCGGTTAATTAATCAACAATTATCTCCCTCGTCATCAAAATCTCTAAAATCATAAGTTCCATAAATTCTTAGAGAATTTAAGGGCGTTGGATAAATCGAACTTGTAAATTTTTTCAGGTGCCTCCCATTTTCATTAAATCAAACGCATGAGAAAAGTAATGGCAGTAAATTGTTTAGAAAAAATCCAATTAACATCAAAAATGATATACGTCCTGGGGTCTGCGCACGTTGAGCTAACTGGATGTACAGCTTTATCAAGAACACTCTAATTCTCTAATATGGATACACTTAACTCCGGTAGAAGGGGTAAACCAAAAAACGCAGGCGTCCATGGGGATAGAGTTCTTAGTTGGTTATATTACTTCGAGAACGGTAATGAGAATGAGAATATAACCGACACTTAAGGGCATGTATTACTTACCCGATCCCTATCTTACCGACATTTTTTTCTCTGTAACGCTACGTCTACATTTATTGAGATACCACATTGAAAATTTCTATATTTGAAGCTAAAGCCTTAAGGTACGTTTGCCTTAAGGTCCTAAATATTGACATTTAAAAAAAAAATTTTTTTCAAAAAAGTTTTTTTTATTTTTACAAAAATTTAAGACCAGACAAACATACATTAGCATATTTTATTCAATTTTATAAATTTTCAACTTGATATCTTTATAAATGTAGGCGTAGCGTTACAGACAAAAAAATGTCGGTAAGGTAGGGATCGGGTAAGTAATGCATGCCCTTAAGGGCGTTGGATAAATCGAACTTGTATGAGAAAAGATATGGCGAGTTTGAAACACACAACTTGAATGTTTTTTTATAGACACAACACAGAGTGTAAATAAAAAAAACGCGTTGTAAAAAATGTTTGAAGGAAATAAACTTTATTATTATGACGCGAATTTCACGATCCGATGCAAAAGTGCACCATTTCTACAAAAATTGGTATAAAAAAAATCCTACGTACTTCTCTAGCTAATAGTATATAGTTAAAAAAAATTGGGTTTTTAATCCAGCTCTCAGTTTCCCAGAAATTTGTCTGCCCACGGAGCACTTTTTCGAAAACATTTTGATGGTAATTTAGTGAAAACCCCTATCGAAACTGTAAGAGAAGAAATTTTATTGAAATTAACATAGTTGTAAATCACTCAAGTAGATAGGATCTGTAAAAAATTAAACCCCTTTTCTCTTACAATTAATAAATATTGAAAAACCCATATCCGAAGATGGGTCTATTTCATAGAAAATTCAGGGTGGCGACATATATGCCACCCTGACCGATTTTTGACATTGGTGTAGAGACTAGACAGGCAGTTTAAAATTTTAAAAATACCTTGACATCCCGCGAGGCTTGCAAATTCGCAAGAGTCTGCTTCATTCCTTTACCCACTTGCCAGATTATGGCTTCAGGCGGTTGACCTTTAAATGGCCACTCCCCGCAGAGAAGTTCGTACCAAACAGTCCTAGAATCGAGAAATTTATACTAAATGAGTCCCCACTATAAATTAAAAACAGTTGTAGATAAATTGATAAAAATAGTTTTTTTTGCATAATCAATATCTCAAAACATGCTCACAGATCTTTAAAAATATATTTTTTTTTTTCGAGTTTGAATCATTAAAGATTTATTTCAAAAAGCTATAAGAACATAGTTTGGTTTAATAAAATTAATTCAATACCTAATACTTTAATTAAAAAAAAAATTAATATACAAATTTAATTCTTCCTCTATGGGGAAGCAAATCATATTTGAATGAGCACAAAAGTTGATACAATTTCACAGCTAGTTATTATTTTTTTTTACCATTTTCAGAGGACCAAAAATTTTCTTAAAAATCTCATTTTCACTTTAGAAAAACAATAAAAATATCCTTTAGATAAGTGTTACGTAGGTAACATAATATCAAATAACTCATTACAGTTACGTTTACCTGAAAAAGTTACTTCAAGTTCCACTAAAAGTCATTTTAAATTTATCATGATTTTAGATACTAGATTAAATCTGCCAATTATTGCGGACCGAAAGTCACGATCACTTTCAAAAATAAGGAAAGATGTTTAAATCAAAAAGTCGTCATGAATTACTTTCTAGAACAGTATTAGGTACTAATGAAATGAAATACAGATGGTAAATTATTATGTCACTATTTAAAATTTAATGTGGGAACAAGGTTTTAGTGCACCTGACTAATAATAAAACGAAGGTACCAAAAAGACCTGTTCCTATTCACATTAAAAATTTTAGTATTAAAAAAAAATAAACTATTCAACAAGAGCGTATTCTCGTTTTTTTGAAAAAACTATTAAAGACTTTTATGCAACTAGAGACCCTAATTATTGTGCGAATAATATTGGAATATTATTTTGAGTGAACTTACAACTAACTTGAGAGACTCTAAAATTTTATTTAATATAAACTATAAGAGATATTTTTGCCCTTCGTTTCCCCTTCTTTAATTTCGGGAAATTCTGTAAGTTTCGAGGATATGGAATGTCGCCTGCAAAAACTGTAGTAATTCATACAATCATGAAAATCATGTCCCAAATATTAATTTAGACAAATAGTACGTTTACTTTACACAAAATAACACTGTATTATAATAAATATTTTATTTTCAGAAACGAAATATGAACCGTCAATAAATAATAGCTATTTATTTGACAAGTGTTGAAAGTAGGCAGTTCCCGAGAGTGCGAAGTTGGCATTACGAGCTGAAGGTGAGTGACACCATCACATGATCGGGGATTACCTGCTTCTCAACTTCTTGTCTCCTGAAAAACTTTATTTTCAAGATTTAGTTTTGATTTTGTATATAACGCCTTTCATATTATTGACTCCGTTATTACCGCATGGAAAACTAAATTCGAATAACTGATAAATTTTTTAAAATAGCTACTCACCCAAAAGCATAGACATCTGAGGCTTCTGTGAATGGCAATTCCTCTTGGTCTCTATTTTGTTGTGGTTTTAAACGTCGAACAATTTCGGGAGCTAAATAACACAGCCATCCCGGCGGAATGCTTAAACCATTGCCAGTTCTGTAAAAAGAAAAACAACTTAAGAAAAGAGAACAAATACAGATGAGTTATATTATAAATATATAGAAGTGCATTATTTCATTCAAACTTAATTTCAGCTACTAAATATGTATATTAAAAATATATTTAAAAACTGTTAATTATAGCTGACAAAACTGACATCCAAGAGAAATAAATAAAAAATGTAGAAAGAAACTAGATTGTTACATTTGTTTTTAAATCACTACCAGTTCCAAAAACAAGTTAAAGTTTTTTATATAACCTGGAAAATATAAAGAACGCAGAAAAGTTATGGAATGTTGAAAAAGTTCTGGTAAATCTGAAAAAAGCATAGCATATTTTAAAAGTGATTGTAATTTTTTTTAGTATATAGTTTATATACTTATTTTAATACTTAGTTGCGATTTGAAAACTATACATTGCATTACTATAATTTGATAATTTTCCATTCCATAACTCCTCGAATTTTCATGTAAAAATATTCAAAATTTTATCTTTTGGAGTGTGTCGAAGAGAAAATATGTATTAAATTTGGTTTTTCAAAAATTCGAGTTTTTCCACTTTCTTTCAGAATCAGTACGAGATACAATTTTTTTGTAAGAGGATAAAAGATGCGACATGAAATTTCCAACAAAGCAATATATTTTAAAAATTTATATTTTAAAATCGATTCTTGAAGGTAACAGAGGCCAGCTCGAGCAATCTGACGAATTCTATGCGTGGTTATAGAATCCGGACCCTTAGTTGTAAATATAATATGGAATCCATCGTATTATGACAATATGAGCAAACGTATGAGCAAATTAAAAGTTTTTAAAATTTTTAATTGGGCAGATATATTTTGATTAAGAGGATTACGTACACTCTTGCAAATAAGTAACAATTGTATAATAACATTATTCATTCTAAGAAGTAATTATTAACCTTAATATTATATTAACATTAATATTAAATAAAGGTGCAAATAAGAGAAAGGAAACTAAAAATTTCAGAATATTTTACCTGTTGCCGTAACAAAGTTTAGTGACACTAAAGAGTCCGAAGTCAGCAATAACAACTTTGCCATTTTCCAGAAAGATATTCTTACTCTTGAGATCTTTGTGGATGATTCCTCGTGCGTGAAGATATCCCATACCCTGACATATTTGCTGCGCAATGATGGTTGTTTTGTTCATGTTAAACTTGTCTTTGCGCAGATGAATGTGAGTATAAAGGGTCATGCCTTTGCTCATACTAGTGACGATCGCCAACCGCGGGGGTTTCATGCAAGCCCCCATAAATAATACCAGGTTCTCGTGTCTCGTTTTACGGAATGTCGCTACCTGAAAAAGAATTTCAAATTTAAGACATTTAATTTACCAAAAGCCAATTGAAATATAGAATTATTTTTTTATTTAGTTAGGGACTGTTCAAGTATTACGTAAGCACTTTTAAGACCATTTTCAACCCCCCCTTCCTTTCATGTAAGCAAGAGTAAGCATTTCCTTAACCCCACCCTCGATATTACGTAAGATTTTCTTGACCCTTCCCCCTAATTTTCCCTGTAAAAAATATTAATAAATAACCTAGATTCCTCCCCCCCCCCCTCCAACCCAAGGTGCTTAGGTAATACTTTAAAATTAGCATGCAACACTAACGGTAGTTTCACGAAATATTTAACATGGCCGCTACTAGATCAATATTAACAATATTGACGTATTGTACAGATCATTATTCAAATTAGTATAAACATATTTTGCGTTGTGGGACTTGTTGCAGTGTATTTGCACAGTGTCCCCCAGCGACACAGTCAACATTTTATCACAGCACGAGCATTAATTAAGAAATTTCACTATCACTATTTTTGAATTTTTTTTTAAATATTATATCGTCTGTAGTAACGGCCATACTTGTTTTGACACATAAAAATGGCGTCCTCAATATATATAGGTAATCACTTTTTCTGTCCTATCGAAGTGCTGCCCTCTCACTGAACTACGAAGTCGAGCACAGTTTTCCGAAGATTTCGGTAAATCAGAATTTAAAATTTTGTTTTGAAAGTTAGGAAAGTTTGAAAACTTAATAAACATTACAAACAGACATATCTTATTAAAATACGTATTAAAATTTATTAAATACAAGTAAGAATTATGTATAACATAATAACTCAACTATTTGAGGTTATCTTTGTGTTTTCTCAACGGAAAAGGATATTTTTACGTAAAAATCATCCAATTTTTATCAGGCTCAACTAAAATAGTTGAAAATAAGTTAATTGAGATAAGTTAGTCCCCATAAAAATTGGATGATCTTTACGTAAAAATATCAATTTCCGTTGAGAAAACCAAAACATAACCTCAAATAGATGAGTTTAATTCTTTCTGGTCAAAATTGAATGATTTTTACGAAAAAATACCAATTTTCGTTGATAAAACGCAAACATAACCTCAAGTAGTTGAGTTTAGTTAGTCCTGATAAAAATTAGATGATTTTTACGTAAAAACATCAATTTCCGTTGATAAAACACAAACATAACCTCAAGTAGTTGAGTTTAGTTGGTTCTTATAAAAATTGGATGATTTTTAAGTAAAAATATCCATTTCCGTTGAGAAAACGCGAACATAACCTAAAATAGTTAAGAGTTTCGTTAGTCCTGATAAAAATTGGATGATTTTTACGTAAAAATATTCTTTTCCGTTGAGAAAACACAATCATAACCTCAAATAGTTGACATTAGTTAGTTCTCGTCAAAATTGCATGATGTTTAATAAATAATATCCATTTTCGTTGAAAAAATCTAAACATTACCTAAAATGACGTTAAAATTTCTGCCATTATGAATACATTGTGCTTTTTCATTAAAAATATTCTCATTTGAATTTATATTTATTCTACAGCGCCATCTGCATTTGTTCTTTTAAATATCGGACAATAATTCTCCAGTTATTTATCACTTTTTCACTATAGGTTTACCCGCTTATAAATTACTACTTCATTCCTGGAGATTTGTATTAGCCTGGTTAAAACACGTGTGTCGAAATGTCTCTGACTCTTTTTTAGTCTCAATTGACCAGTATCCACATAATAGAGTTAAGATCGTTAAAATCAGTAAAGATTACTTCGGAATTCACTTTTCTTATTTTAAAAAGATGATATATCGAAAATCGTAATGGCTTTTTTTCTTTTGGCTAGTACAGATGACGCGAGAAATTTTAAATCTGTATTAAACAAAATTGCGCAGATTAAACGTGTGTACGGAAGCGTGCATTCGCTTCCTTAAATTTAAATACTTGGTTATGAGCCTCTTGCGTGCACCGTATCAATTATGATTTTCAACAAATAGGAAATTTCGTGCACTCATTTGAATTTTTTCTCGTTAGTTAATTAATAACAACAGAGAGAAACTGAGAATAAACGAACGAATTTTTGTCCTCCTGGTCGTTTGGTCCCATTGAAGAAATTATACGAATGCATCTTAGAGTGAACCGAATTATTCAATGAAACGCGTTTATACATTTGGGATTTTGATTTTTCGACAAAAAAAAATCGTGTTCCAGAAACGAGATTTTTATGTTTTACAAGATTTTCGTATTCCTCGATGCTTAAAAATATTAGTTTTATTTTTATTCTAGGTATTCATTGCATTATTGAAATTTTTAAATCTTCATAGATTTTAAAACAAGATTAAAACTGAATATATATCTCGAATTAAGGTACAGTCCCATGTTGGCAGAAAACGTTGGCGTAATGGTGCCGTTCTTTCTCTCTCTTTCACTCTACTGATTTTCTGCTTTCTGCTTTGCGTTTTCTACCAACATGGGACAGCACCTTAAAGCAGAAAATCATGAGAGTTTCGGTTTTACGCCGACGTTTTTTGCTGACATGGGACTGCACCTTTACTCGTCAAAATATTTTTGCTATCGCAAAAACCAAAAACCACCTTTCTGATTTCAAGCCTAATAATTTTTTATACTAGATCTGAAATACATGTCACGTTTTGGATTTTTAAACTTTTTCTTTTTTTTTTTACATAAAATACTTTTATCAATTTCTAATGTAGTTACAAAACTTTTATAAGTATTATTTTTTAAATTTATAACTCAACTTTAGAAGTACCTACTGAATTTAAAAGATTTAATTTAGTTTAACAAAAAATATATTTTTAAACACAGCAGAGATAATACAATTACAAATTTTAGTTTTATAAAAGGATAAAAACTGATAAAAGCACCGCAAACTTTAAAATAATTAGTAAAAGTATATATTAATGAATTCTATTTTAAATTAAAACTAATTTCATAGTGTTATCATATTTAATGATACGCGTTAATATACAGTAATCATTCCTAAAATGTAAGTTAGAGGTTTAGTAACCTTTACACAAATTCAGTAAACAAAACTTTTATTATAAGACAGAGTCCAAAAATACAGTAATCGTTACAGTTTTGTTTACTGAATTTGTGCAAAGGTTACTAAACCTTTAACTTCCATTTTTCTCCGTGTAGAATAAAAATAAAACTAATATTTTTAAGCATCGAGTAATGCGAAAATCTTGTAAAACATAAAAATCTCGTTTCCGGAACAACATTTTTTTTGCCAAAAAATCAAAATCCTAAATGTATAAACGCGTTTCATTGATTATCTCGGTTCACTCCAAAATGCATTCATATAGTTTCTTCAGTTGGACCAAATGACCAGAACGGCAAAAAATCGTTCGTCTGTGTTCGTGAGATAGGTACGCAAGGTCTGGCCAGATAATGCAGAAACTGGCTAGATTTTGGTTTATTTCTATGCTACTTTCGGATCTTGATACACAATTTGGCCACCCAAGCGCCACTATACTAATAGTTTGGCCTCCTCTGGGCATGTTTACTCTCAGTTTCTCTCTGATAACAATTGATATAAAAAGAGTATAAGAGTGGAACTAAAAACATATTGAAAATTCTAACACTTTCTCTTTATTGGCAGAACAACTTTTTTAATTTTCATAAAAAAATAAAAAATCCTTAAAATATGATCTCAATTATTTATTTTTGAATTAGAAAATTCGAATCTTTGACACCAAAGCAAATGAATTTTTAAAACGTACCTCCAATTTGAAAGCTTCCAATGTCTTATCATCATCAAGGTAATAATCCATATTGAGCACTTTTATTGCTACATCTCCGTGCCAGTTTCCTCTATAAACTGTACCGAATCTTCCTGTTCCAATCGGCTCTCCGATTTTCAACTCGTCGTAGGGAATATCCCATTCCCGCATCGACAACTGAAAAATTGAAAAATAAAATATCTATATATGATATACAAATACACTAAAGTTCTGATTGATGTCACTTTTCAGGCATGCTCTGAAATTTCCGTAATACACATAGAAATAATCAAATTTAGTTAATCAGGAAAGTTTAAGTTTCATTTATTTATTTCTTTAAAATAATTACGAATTTGAAAAAATTAAAAATTTAACCCGATTTGTTTATCATGGGTCGTTTCAAACCCATGAATTTTTTTGTAAATGTCTGCATTTTCAGGAGGAGGGTGTGTTTATCACTCAAAATAAAAAATTTAAAAATATTTTTTTGCAATCTTTATGATGTGCTCTTAAATGAGAAGTGTTCAAGACTTTACAGGAATTTTACCAGAGTTTATTTATTGATAATTGAACGTTTTAACACGGCTTGGGTCTGAAACAATCCATAATAAACAAATAAGGTGCCAAAAAAAGCGATAGACTGATCGGGTTCCGGTTTCAATTTTAAGAGATTACACATTTGCAAAACAACAATAATACAATTACAATTATTGTATAGATTTTCTTTGGCATTCTAAAAAGACTGTCTTTTTAGTCACCTACTAAGAAGGTAACCTTTAGAGACCGGGGCTAGTTGGCCAACTTTTTACTTGATAAATTTTCGTAACTTTCCTTTTAAATTAAAAAAATTTCGATTCTCAATATATAAAATTGTATACTCTTGGCTAACACTGAGAATTTTTTTATGCATTTATGTTAACTATTGAAAAAATGGCAGATTACACAGGCCTGCAAAGTTGACGTCTGCTAAAAATGTATTCATGATTATAAATACTTTTATAATCATGAATCGTTTTTGGCGAGCATCTTTAATTCTTGTCTTTCGTCGCCTGGGCATTTTAACTTCATGTTTCAATGATTTAGAAGTATTTTCTCTTTTAGGAAATAATTCTTAGCTCTCCTAATTTCATATATCTGCGTAACCTCGCTTCGTTGATGAGATCACTCTTTATCGTCCGCGCTCACTAATAGGGATAAATTATCGCTCCCACTTCGGGACATACCGAAGGACCCCCTACTTTTTTCAAAGAGCCAATCCCCGATCGATCCTTGGAGGTCGAGGGGAAACTCCTAGTCAGATCGGAAACTACTACCCTTCCGACCCATAACCACGCAGCAACCCTGCTTAACCCGAAACATCCCTCTTTTTACTTAGTCTTTACTATTTTTACCAAATCTTCTTTGTAAAATTAGTTATTAGTTTATATGAATCCACCGTTTAATTGTAATTTCATTAATTAATTTCATTTTGGTACTGAATAACCATTTATTTTAATTTAATTACTTTGTATGAATAAACCCCATTGTAATTTCAAACTTATCCCTTTCTACCTATATTTATTTTAATCTGAATCTCCCTTCCACTAAATTTTGATTTCGGATTTCACCCACTATTCGGCATCAAATTTTTGAACCAAAAACGTGACCTTACATGCCCGAAGGATTTTACTAGGTACGCTAAACTAAAACTATCACTCCTACCCTTTGATATCATTGAGGTACTTTAGCATTTTCATAAAAATACTACTAAAATCGAAAAATATTCTTCGGAAAGCCGATGTAAAATGGTTCCATATTTTTTGAGTTGCCCAATCCAAATCTGATCTCAAAATTATCCTATTACTTTTGAATTCTGAGATTTCCTAACTTAAAATTGCAAATTCATGGTAGCATGTAATCTGTAAATATTAACGGGTTATTCTACTTTATACGCTAAAAAAGAGATATTTTTGAAACGCGTTTAAAACAATAACAATGCAATAAAATAAATAAAAAAACAATTTTTTTCGTATCTTAAGACATATTTTGTCATATCTAAAAATATTTATATTCATATCTTTCATGACATACTCAAAAAAAAAAGTTGAAAAATAGTTCTTTTTTTTTAGCGCCGAATTCTAGGGGCACGACTAGTACGGGGTTCTGGGTGTCAGAACACTCAGAGAGTAATTCGAGTATATACCTACTTGCAATATGTGTGGGTGTACAAATTATTAGACGGATAATACAATTCCTGGTTTTTTTCTTGTTTTTATTTAGTTTTAATGTGTAGGGTGGCTCCCGACACCCACTGTTTTGTGACCCTTTTTCCGCCCCTGTCTATAATTCTATCAACTTTTCACTAGGATTTGGTATTGGGGGTTTGGAGGGAGAGAAGGGCAAGTTGATCGATTTTTGATAGCACACTTTGGAAAGAAAAGGTGTAGAACAGGTCAAGACTCATCAGGTTTTCGATAAAAAGAATATATAAAGCGATGGAAGTAAATAAATATGCGCCGATAATGGCGGATATTTTGACAGCACGACTAGAAAATAATAGATGATAATAGATTAATAGATAGATAGCTGCGAATTGATACAGTGCTGACCTCACTCGGCAATAGTTTTGGCGCCAATGATTTGAATTTTAATAAGAAAGATCGCATTAATCTTTTATCGTTTGATCCTTTTCATATTTATTATAAGAACAAATGAATCCCTACCTTTAGTAACAATTACACAATGCATTTATATTACTAAAATCATTTAAATTTGTCAATAATAGAATAAATCTTTAAAATCAGAGATTATCTTTCTTCTTGCAATTCAAATCATTCCCGCCAAAACTATCGCTGAGTGGGGTCAGCACTGTATCAATTTGCAGCTGTCTATCTATTAATCTATTATCATCTATTATTTTCTAGTCGTGCTGTCAAAATATCCGCCATTATCGGCGCATATTTATTTACTTCCATCGCTTTATATATTCTTTTTATCGAAAACCTGATGAGTCTTGACCTGTTCTACACCTTTTCTTTCCAAAGTGTGCTACCAAAAATCGATCAACTTGTCCTTCTCTCCCTTCAAAATCTCGGTACCAAATCCTAGTGATGACATTAGTATATTTCCACAGATTTTGACAGTTTTTGATAGTTTGTTGTCAATTTTTACTTTCAAATTCCATCATCCTTAAACCCCAGACAGGCCAAACATTTTACATCGGCTTTTCGAAGAATATTTTTCGATTTTAGTACTACTGTTATGAAAACGCGAAAGTACCAAACTTTATTCAATGATACATCGGCGAAAAGAAACAGATTTTTCGAATCTGATAAATGCTTTTTGAAGGGTATGAGTGGTATTCTTATTATGTAGCTAAAAATCGTGTTCTTCGCACTTTGCTGAGGTTAGTATAACTTGGTAACCTGACGTATAGGGTAAATTATGAGGCTGGATTCAAAAACAGCGCACCAAAATTCTTCGGGCACGTAAAGTCTCGTTTCTGGTTTAAGACTTGTATCCAATTTCCTCAGCCTGTATTAGTTTTGAGAGAGATGATGAATTGGCTAACTTGCTCTGAGTACGGGACAAGTAGGTCAAGTGGAAAGAGTAAATTGTCTAATTCGAGTAAAAATCAGTATAAAATCCACTGATGAAGAGGGTATAATTAATAAAATAGTCATGTTATTAATTGATTTCTTTACTGAATCTCATTTCCATTGGAACCTATCGCTTACAAAATTTGTATAGCCTTTTAAACTTTTACTTCTTACTTCCCATAAATATGTCAAATTTTCTTAGCTCGTTTTGCCGAGAATTTTTTGTCCGTCGGAGTCATCGATGCTTAGATGGTTTCAAAAGACTTTCATTTCAAAAGACACGTCATTTAGTGTTGATCAAATCTGAAAATTGGCTAAATCATCGTGAGTGGAAGTGAAAAAAAAATAGGAACTTTTTTACCAATTACTTAAAAAATTACCAAATTCACAAATTCTTTCAAGTAGAAAAAAATGTGCCATGAAATTCTCTATTAGTACCTGTATTTAAAATTATAATTCGAACGATTTTTAAAATTAACTTTCAGGACAATACTTATTCTCAGGCTAAATCTACGCATTAATTAACTTGCCCCTTGACCAACTAGTCCCGATCTTACCTACTCTTTGGAAATCGTCTGATGTTGATGATAACAGGCTATGGATTATTTCAACAATTAAAAATATAATATAGGACAAAAAAATAATCTAAATTTCGCTATGTGTGACACATTAAGTCTTTAGCTTAAAATCGCATCTCGATTACTAAAGACTTGCCTTCTAAGTGTCTTACAGAAAATTAATTTCTTTGTTCTCAATTATTGTGTTATTACCCATAACCATTTTACAATAATAATATTAATAGTTTCCTGACAATATTTTTAGTATAAACTATAGTATACAATAAATATTATTTATTTTAAAATTTAGATTTGTGGCCAGGAACCCGATTTCTTTCCTATTTAATTTTACATTTAATATATCTAGCATACAATTTTAATAGAAATTTTTTATGAGTCGAACTAGAAATATATCGAAAATCGTAATATTTTTTTCCTTTTCTTTAATACAGGTGATGCGGGAAATTTTAAATCTGTATTATACAAATTCACATACATTAAACGCGCGCATATTAGCTTCTTGTGAAATAAAATATCACTTACGCTGTTTTGTCGGGGCCATCGTCCATCCCCAGGTTCCCCGTCTGAAACCTGAGAATCCTGAGAGTCGACTCTGACCGGCGTTCGATCAGAATCCGTACTAACGCTTCCGGAACCGGAAACGCTGATGGTCCGCTCACTATCACTCGAAACGATCGTTCCTTCGAGTCTATGTGTTTCCAGAGTTATGCCTTTGTCGTTAAGCGTAACGTCTATAATAAGAAAAGTTAAACTGAGTACACAGTAATGAGAAATATTCGAAAATCTCGTATGTGCAAAACAGTTAAATCTTAAAAAATAATGTTCTAAAAATTCGGGAGCATCTGCCAGTGTTTGCCAAATGAATAATTCTAACACGGAAATTCGAATTAAAGATGATTATGGCAATCGGAAATCAGGTCAAATGAAAATTAGGACGAAAAGAAGGTAGGTCAAATGTTAATTCGAGCAAACAGAAATTAGGAATTTTATTAATTATGATAAATAATATTTCGAAGAGTTAGAGGTTAAGTCAAATGAAAATTCGGAAAAATTAAAATTACGTTAAGTGACAGCTATGATACATAGAAATTAATAAAAAAATTTTATTCGAGAAAATGAAAATTATCTTTAATGAACATTCTCTTACAGAGTAATTAGAACAAATTTTAGTCCGATAAAATAGAATTTCAATCTAACGATATTTCAGAAAAAAGAAATTAGGGAAAGGGGACATTCGGAAAAAAGGTTATTAGGTAATATAATAATTCGGGCAAATAAAATTAGGGCGAGTAAATATTAGAGCAAATGATGGTTGGACTAAATGATAATTTGGGTGTACTGAAATTAGGACAAATATTAATACGGGAATTTGTAAATTAGCCCAAAAATTAAGATTCGGAGAAAAAAAATGAGAAATAATGAAAACTCGTTCAAATCGTAAATAGGTCAAATAATAAAGCGGGTAAAGAGAAATTAAAATTAGTGTAGATAACACTTAGAATAAATTAAAAATCGAGATTATGGGCATTAGAGCTAATGTTAATTCGGTTAAACAGAGATTCGGTTCAACAATAATTTGGTTATATCAAAATTAAAGAAAATATTAATTCGACGACATGACTTTAGATAGAAAGGTAATTATGTCCAATCGAATTTGGAGAATATTCATTAGCTTACAAATTGCCGAATCCTGAAAAATATATAGGACATGTTTATCGTCGCGTCGAACAGGTGCGATTTTACTCGCAAATGAAAGAGGAACAATGTTTTGTATCTCAGATTACTGGAAGGTTAGTTGCGTTACAAAGTTGCAGATGAATAAGTAAAAAATTCTTTGTTACAAAAAAAAAAAAATCGGAAACTTGATAATGTGATCGATAAATAAAGTAGGATTGAACGAAGCTAGTTCTACATCAAAATCTATTGAGAAATGCGATTTTCCACCTGCGAAACACGTTAAAGGAAATTCCAAAGAAATTTTGACTAGAAAAACAAAAAATTTCTCACCAGAAAAAGCTTTGTATTTTCGAAATTGTCAAGTTACAATAAATTATCAAAAATGAAAAAGACTGTGTAGAATATTTAATGAACGTTTAACTTTTGTTTAATCTGTGTTCTCTTATGATTAAAAATTCCATTAGAACTTACATTAGAAAAATATATGTACTAGAATCAATAAATATGTTCCTAAATAAATAATTTAATCATTGAAAATATACACGTACAGTTTCGAACCTATTAAATTGCTTAAAAAAATCAAATAATTCACGAATATTGTTTAATCTTTCCAGAATATAAATCTATGATTATTTAAGTACAAACTTTATTATATTTCTTGTTATAAATTCGTATTTTCAGCAAAAACACAACAAAAATTTTGGTATTTTCAATAATTTCAAAAAATAAGTTATAATAAAAAATTTTCATAGATAATGGGGATACCCTAGCATGTAAATTTTTAAATTTTTAAATTTTTAAATGGAAAGCAAGACATTATTTCGATGCTTATCTTAACGTAAAATACTTTGGTTCTTTTTGATTTTTTCGATATCTCATACACTTCCTGAGATAATAAAACAAAAATTTAAAAAAAAAACACGAAAAAAATGGTTTTACAAAAATCTTTATCTTTAACTGAATAAAATTTATTTTTTAGTCACTGGGTTCGCAGTGGGGCGAAATGAAAAAACGATGTTCAAAATAACTTCTCAAGCAACAATTCTTCAACGATTTTCAATTATTTTCTTTTAAAAAGTTTAAAATTAAGTTTTTAAGAAATCTGTCGAAACCGATTTTTAAATTTTTACATTCTCATCAGAAAAGGTTTTAGATTTTTTTTTTGTTAAATTTATAAACAATTATTACAAACGAACGCAAAAATTTGGAGCATGATATTTTGTAGCTCTTTCCAAACCCTATCTAAATCACTTATTAAAAAATTATTTTCTTCAAATATGATGTCCGTATATTCAACTGATAGAAAAAAACTTCTAAGAAAAAAAATATTTCGTTTTTTACTTAGAATACTGTGGAATTTCGTTTCAGATTTTTTTCGAAAAAAGATGAACAATTTCATAGTTTAAACAATTTTGCCCGAGGTGGATGGGGTAAAAGTACGTGATTGGGAGTGTACTTGAGGTAAATTATTGTACAGTACAACCTGTTTAAGAGCTCGCTCATGGGAGGTTAGGGATAATAATTCCGAGAAATAGGGGGTCCCCACTACAAGGCGTCCAGCTCGGAAATTGTGCGTGTATGCGAAATTTGCGCGTGTGTTGACATGAGTATGGTCTGTAGTTGGAAAGCTCCTGAGCTCATCAAGGCCATTGGAGCTCTTAGACAGGTTGTACTGTACTTTTTCTTCTATCGCATTGCATTAAAATCTACAATATTTGCAATATTTACAAAATTTAAAATACTTTGAATAAATAAATAATTGAAATAAATAAACATCATTATACATTACCATTTAAATTTGCACTTTTTGTATTTTATTTTTTTTCGTTCGATTCTCGATGATTCAAATAAATAGTAAAAATATTACTTACCTGGGAAATGGAATTGTTGCTTGGTAGGCGCCTGAGGAGTTTGGCTAACATTGGTAGGTAACAAAGCTGGACTAGAAGGTGTTGAGCTGTTGCAGCTCGAGGTATTTGAACTAGAGTCGGCACCCTAACAAAAAATAAAATTACTTATCGTCAACAGATCAGACTAATGATAACTTGCTAGATAAATATTAAGTGTAACTACCAATGAGGTAAAACGAAATAAATTAAACGATTAATACCTGAAA
Organism: Synergus japonicus; assembly: GCA_900474275.1. Lineage (NCBI taxonomy): Eukaryota > Metazoa > Arthropoda > Insecta > Hymenoptera > Cynipidae > Synergus > Synergus japonicus. The sequence goes on from UCOH01010146.1 coordinate 53,662, forward strand.
GGCTATATTCACAGAAGAATGTGGATGAGAACGTTTACGTTCTCTTCGATTCAGAGACATCAGTAAATTAGAATTATGATGATTCGGTGACGTAATGCCCGGTTTGCTTAATATCGGAGAAGCGTTAATCATACCTAAAACAATTTTTTTTTAAATGAAATGTACAGCAATACAATTGATCATAGGACGCAATTATATTTGTATATAGTAGTTATTTTCAATCAACCTCGAAGACTAAAAAATTTTTTTTTTAAATTAAATGTATTGAGCTTTTCACAATATAAATATTATGTTGCTTGTAGCACTTGATGTTTCAAACGTATTTACACAAAATGTCTGCTTTCACTGACAGCTAAAGGAAATTAAAACTTTTTTATGCAATTGAAGGGTTACATGCAATAACCGGTTATAGAATTTTAGCACTCGATTAAGTTTGCCCTTGAGAGCTTTAAAAAAATTTTTTTATATTGAGGAATAAAAGATACAGAAGAAAATTTCCGATTTAAATATGTGTTTTAAAAATCGAAGTTCGAAAAAAAATTTTAACGGCTTATTGCCGTTTTCTTACCAAGTGCTATAAGCAACATAATTTATTTTTTAAATCAGAAGGTTTTTCAGTTTTTTTGTTTCACAGAAACGTTGCAAACGCCAATTTCATAATTTTTCAACATTAATCATCTATACAATAAAATTTATGAACAACACTAAGCATTAGTTTATTTTTATTGCATAATATGAATCGCGAATTTCGTGTTGGAATTTGAAAGGATATGCAGTTCAAACTTTTTGAATTTGACGGGTTTTTCCTTCAGTGTCAGTGTTGTACCTAAAATAATTCATATATGGTATACAAGTGCGTCTGATATTTAATTTCTCTTTCTCGCGATTCTTCTGCTCTGTCTGCATTTACTTTGTTTCCGAAAATGAATATTTCAAAAAAAAAAATAAATAAATAAAACATAAAACATAAAAACTTTATCTAAAATATATCCGGTCACTGGGCCGTACTGTTATAATTGCTCACTTAAATTGGTCTTAAATATTATTTAAATCCTTTTAAAAAATCCTAATTTAAGTGTAAATCGAGAATTTGAACATCGATGGAATTCCTTCAACTTCTGATTTAGCGAGGAGATCCTTCAGTCGCAAAGTGGAAAGAACAAATGATGCTTAAAGATATTCTGCGGATAAATTAAAAGTGAGATTTTAAGAACTAAATTCAAATTGCAAGATTTTTCCCGCGAAATAATTCCTGATTTGTAACATACTGTGGGGTCTTAGGGTAGAATCCCATGCAGGTGCAAAATGCAAAGCACAAAATGAACAACGAATGTCAGAGAATCTTTGCGAAGACAAAAATCTAAAATTATTCTGCAATTGGCTGTTCATTTTACGCTTTGTGTTTTGCGCCTACATGGGACGGCACCATTAGTACCTCCACTTTAATATCAAGCTGACCGTTCCAACACATAAGTTTCTTATATAGATATAAAGACTTTTTGAACCCAAGAGTTTACTCAATCGACATATAGAAATGGACCGCTAACCCTGTGGGAAAAATCGAAGTAGGCTTTAGAGAGAGAAAAAAAACGTAAGAGGAAAACCTTTCTTTTTCTAGGGAAAGCTGATTGGTCGAGATCTATCTAGATTATCTGATCCAAGATGGTCGAGATTGATCTCCACCAATAAGCTTTATCTAGAAAGAGACAGGTTTTCTTCTCATGTTTTTTTTCTCTCTCTAAAGCCTACTTCCATTTTCCCCATAGGGTTAGCGGTCCATTTCTATATGTCGATGGTTTACTCTCATTTTCAACGAGACCAAGTCCGTGGTCTTTTTCTCTCTCTTCTATTCCGACCGTTCTTGAGTCACTCCTTGTAATGTAAAAACTAACCTTACTTAAACCAACTTATTAATTTATTCTGAACACATAAGCGGATGTGGACCGCTGATTTTAAATTCGTATAAAATACCCACAATACAAGTCCTATAACAGCCATCTGTTGGACTTGAGAAACACTAATTCTTGACAACAGTGGTTCTCATGGCAAGCTTTTAAAACTTTTTCTCATTAAGGGCGATGTAATTTGAAAGTAAAAATTGACAACAAACTGTCAAAATCTGTGGAAAGACACAAATCTATTAGACGGATTTTCATTAGCGTTTTTAAAAGCAAAAGAGGGAAAATTTAGATTTTTTTGCTAGCAAAAAAAAGAAAAAGAAAAAATGAACAGTCACCGCTAACCCACCGGTTTTTCAAAAAATCACTTTTGTACTCTGAAAAGAACGTGAGATTATTCCATGCTAAAAACGGTGAACATTTTAACTTACATGATGCAAGAAACTAAATATTGACAGCTGCGAGGTGACTGATAGTCACTGAGCGGCATGAAGGCTCAAGCCATTGTCGTGATTTCTATGAAGACTGTACTGTAACTGAAATCGCTTGGCGATATATATATATATAGTATAATTGTCACTAAAAGTAGTGATTCATTTTTACATAAAATAAATATGATGAAAATGAAATCGTAAAAGATTACTGCGATCATCCTTTTCAAATGTCGGATCTGGTATTAGAAAAGAAAAAAAATAGTTGATTTGTAAGTTAGTAAAAATAAATAATATTCAATCTTTTAATCCAATTTACAGAAAATATTAAATAATGAATAGAATTTTAAAAACGTAAAGTGCATATTATGTGATGAGAAAAATGAATCACTACTTTTAGTGACAATTATACAATACATTTATATTACTAAAATCATTTAAACTTGTCAGGAATCGAATGAATCTTTAAAATCGCAGAGTATCTTTTCTATTGCAATTCAAATCATTCCCGCCAAACTATGTATCGGCGGGCGAGGTCAGCACAGTAACTCGCAGCTGTCAATATGTAGTTTCTTCCATCATGGAAGTTAAAATGTCCGCTGTTTTTAGCATGGAATAATCTCACGCTCTTTTGGAACTACAAAAGTAATTTTTCAAAAAACTGGTGGGTAAGCGCTGTTTGCTCATTTCTTCTTTCCTTTTTTTGATTTCAAAGAAATTCTAAATTTTCCCCCTTTTGTCTTTAAAAACATAAATTCAAATCCGATATCGCCCTTAAGCAGTCATCCTACGCTTATATGAGGATGAAACTTTTTCTGGTGTCACACATCATCATTTGCGTTAGTAAAATTAGGAAATAAACCTGAATGTAGAAAATTTAGAGGGTAATTGGAAATTTCTTTTCGTGAATTTTGGCTTATACATATTGATTTATAATAAATTTTTAATTGCAAACGGCAGTTACATATTGCAAAAATGAGATATCTATTACTTTCAAACTAAAATTTAAAATTTAATTTTAAAACATTTAATTAGATGTGGTTCGCACCTTCTTTTTATACATATAGGATAAATTACGTTTTTCAAAGTATTTATTATGAAAATTACGAATTTATGGCAACAGAATTCCCAGATTTTTCCAAGAATTCCCGGCATTTTCCCATACTTTTCAAGGTCTACAAAATTCTCGGATTTCTTAGTCGCTAGACACTCTGCGTAATGTTCCTGGTAAAGTAACCTTTTTACAAAATATAGTGTTCCGATTTTTGGAAACCTTTTTTAATTTAGTATTCTAGAACCCTTAAAGGTGTTAAGAACCCAATTAAAATACTTCATGTCGGAAATCTAGAACCTTGTTATAGCAAGAGCGTGGCGAATTACAGCGAACCTCCTTATATTCACAAATTGTGTCCTCCTAACTCCCCCTTGTTACAGGAGTTGACTACAAGTTCTGCAGTTCCACTTCCTTTAAACTAATATTCTAAGCGTAATGAATCTCATGCACTAATCTATAGGATTCATTGTCTGTGTTTTAACAAAGCATCAAGGCCATGTTCTATTCGTAATTTTAGTCAACACTTATCGACCTTCTCATTAAGAAATTAACAACTCAAATGACTTGAAACATAGCTTGTTGCTGTGGATGCGTGACGTTTGCCAATCCGTATATTTTAAATTGCCGCTAGAATTTTATAATATGAATGTGAAATTACATTGATTCAAAATGTAAAAAAGAAATTTTACTATTTACACGGATTTTCAATAATTTTCTCAAATTTTCCACATATATCACTTGTACTGGTATTGGCCTTTTAAACTTTTCTATAAGCGTACGTAGCCGGTGAAAATTATAAGGGGATATTTCGAGGGCACTTAAATCGAGATTACAGTGTACTTTTTTGATATTTTTGAATATTATCAAAGCATGCGTTTAAAGAAAATCAAGAATTCAAAATACACTCGAAGCTCAAATTAAGATTTCATATAAACAATTTCTACTTTATTTTTCTTCCAAGTAAAAAATATTTTTAAATTTTTTCAATTTTGTTATTCTAATATGTTAATTTAAGCTTCAAGCAAAACTTAAAAATTACCCACTCATGTAAAAAGAGAAAGCTTTAAGTTTGTCCTAGAAAATAGGGTACAGCCCACTTTGTGATTGCAGTACTGCGTAATTACAGAGCCTCTCTCTTGACCGCTTGAATCCCCTCACTGCCGAATGCGGGCCGGCGGACGTTTTAGAAAAGACTTATATGCTGAGAACTTCATTCGAACATCGAGTATACGTAATATTAATGTGTATAGAATTAAATTACGATGAACAAATAAATGTTGAACTCACTGTCGGCTTGAAGAGTCCGTTTGAACTCGTCGATGAGCTCCTGAGGTAGACCACACGAGGGCGGAACTTTGGACGCACAGTCCCTGTGACACTTGTACTTACACTCTTTGCACTTGAGACCGATAAACATTTGCTTGTCGCAATAGTCACAGGTCGTCATCATTTTGAACGTCTTTGTGAAGCGATGCGTGATCATGTGACCCATGCCCCGACTCACAGTCGGCGTTCGCGGAGACTTTGGCACTTGGAGACTCGTCCCTGAAAATAAATACAGTAAAAATAAACCAGTAAAGAAATTAACAAATTTGAAGTCGAATACATTCCGGAAATTTTAAGCCCAAGGCGTTACCTTTAGATTGAAGAAAGCAGTCGAGGTAAGTTTCAAATTGTAAGTTCAAAAATACTTTTCGAGAAAGCTGAATTTAAAGCATTTCAAGTTCGAATTTAGTATAAGCGCAAGTGTAATATTTTTTTTTTAAGCACATAAAGTATCTTAATGCAAAAAAAATGTCAAGTGAAAACTTATTAAATAGCCAACATCGATGAAAACTGAATCAATGGAGATTCACAAAAATAATAATAAATTACGTTTTATCCTGAATGATGAGAATGTAAAAAATAAATTTCTTAGCCAAACGATATGTATTAAAAAATTTTTAAGATCAATCTTTAACAACTTTACTAGAATTTCTCGTTTTGTTTTGAGTAGGTTAGCTATAATGTGAAATTTTGTACTTTTTCATAGAATTTCGTAGGACTTTTATTACTCACTTTTTAACGATCAATGGCTCCCAATAGCCAGAATTGATAAATTTGATTGGCTGATTTTTATTTTGTACTTAAAAACTTCAACATCATCCTTAATACATTCTAAAGGAAAGATTTTGGTGTAAAAACTTTTAGATTGTACTTGATTAAGGCTCATCGTGTGGAAGCATTAAAATTAATTTAAAAGCGACATCCCTTAAGGGGGATGCCTGGTTTAGAGTCAAAAAAATCGATTTTTTGAAAGTCATCTTAATCGATACTAGGTACATCTGAAAATATGTTACCAAAATATTAGGTCTAAATTCGAAGTAATTTGGCAGCTACGACCTTTAAATGACCGCACGCGCACGAGGCATGTAAGGGCGCACGACTCACTTTAAATGCGATTTTCTCGAAACAGCATTTTTTCACACTGCGTACACGATTACAAGGATTGTAATCAACGAAACTTAATGGCTCTTGGCTTATTTTAAAGCTTATTAGTACAGCTTCTATTTGAACTAACAAAATTATATAGAAAATTATATTAAACAACTTTTTTTTTTGCAAATCATCGTTAAATATTGTCTAGGAAAAACTAGAATTTTTTTCAATCTTACATAAATTTTGCAATTTTAGACATTTTTTATTTTTTCTTAGTTCAAATAGAAGATAATTTCATAGAATTTAAAAACCTCTATGATTTTTATTTTTCAAGTAAAAATTACGGCCGCTATCTTGTACGCAGTGGAGGGCCGTCAGAAGCGTCGGGCCGTGAACGATGTCCATTTTCGGCAAAATAAAATTATTATTTTGTAATCAAATAACTTTTTTTTGTAAGTTTAAATCACAAATAAAACAGGTAAAAAGTAATTAAAAAGATTACTATGTTTTAAAGCTTAGAAAAAAAATCCGCATTATCTTGCAATTTTTGCCTCTAAACCAGGAGGAGCCCCCCTTAAACATTTCTCACCTGTTCCTTTTAAACTATTATCATCGCTCTCCGCGCTAGAGTACGGAGGTGATTTAATTGGACTGCTTGTATTCGGTATGAAACCTTCACATATGATATCCGTACCACTACAAGAACCAGGTTCCGTTGGTAAACGAGATCTTCTGTTAACGGAGCCAACTTGGTCATTTGGACAACTGAAAAATAAATATCGCATCGAGTGATGTTAAAAAACATTTGTCAATTCAAAGCGCAATTTTCACCTGTTTGGACTAGATTTGAAAATGCAAAAGTGATCTAAATTATTATTAAATATGTATATTTCTTCTTACCTAGCAGTCGAGTCACCATTTTCAAGTCGATTCGCTAATTGTGACTCATGTGACTTGGACTTTGTTAATGGGAAGACTTCCGGTTGCGAGTTGCTCTGAAGTCCCGTCTGATGCTTTTTAGAGGGAGGGGGAGTAGTCGGAAATTTCACTCCCACTATAATTAACAGAAAATATATAGTACATTATGATACAAGTACGGGAAGTTGGTGTGGGGGGGATTCGGGGGGTGAAGCCCCCGAAACGACAAAAAAATCAAACGAAAATGATTTATTATTTATCATGTCAATATTATATATTCAATATATGTATATACATTCAATCAATATTTTCATTTAACATTTACCCTTGTGGATTTATCCACAAACATTTTTTTAAAACTTTTTTTCTGATCACAAAATTGTACTATGCAAACTAACCTAAACGCTCAAATTCTCGGCTAACGAAATGATGGCAGTGTTCATAAAGTGGACAGCTTGCGCGCGCACCGGGCGTTGGCCATCACGCTGGAAAAATTCTGCAATTGGCAGTAATCTGGCGCGCGATTCAAAATCTAATTAAATTAATTCGATTTTGAAACGCACGCGTCAAATTTTGACTAATGGCAGCTTATACTGTTAGATCACGCATCCGGTGGCTTCAGATTGGTTGTGATAATTCTTGTGATCAATCAGAAATGAGCTGTTCCCTTAATTTCCGTGTGTGGAATACGGCAGATACACACTTTCCTTCAAAGTATGTTTGATGGTCAACATTCCCGCACGAAATTTTATACGGGAATGTTATTATTCCCGCACTTTGACTTCATAAAGAATCGGCCGTTTTCTGCTCATTTTTTGGTGCAGTTCAGGGCTTTCAACCTCCTGCCCGGCTGAAACGTGGTTTCAGCCGGGGCTTGCCCCGATATTTGCAAGCACGAGCGGAGCGAGTGCTGCTGGTCGGGGGTAGGCATCAAATACATATGAAAAAGGCAAATAAAATAACACTCCCCCTCTCTCTCACTTACACGCGCTCATTCTCTCCTTTTCAAACGGTAGTACGAAAAAACCGCCAGTGGTTCGATTACGGCGTGCCTCTCAATTCTGACCGCGGGACCGAATTCGAGTGCACCATATGTGATTCTTTACTATTAACTATTTGTTTTCGCCAACTTTACGTTCACAATAATAAATATTTTTCATTAAAACTACACCATTTACTTCCGTTTGTATGAAGCGGAGGTAAATAGCTTAGTTTTAGTGAAAAACATTTAACATTTGGAACATAAAATTGACAAAACTAAAGTAATTATCACATAATAATTGGAAATGAAACATTTTTGAAAAATGTAAAATTGATTGTAGAATTTTAAAATGATCAAAAATAATAAATAAATAATGAGAAGAACTTACGGCGACTTTGTCTGGCGAGAGACGGCGTTGAGGGTGGACTAGTATTGCACGATAGAGAAATAACGGAAGAGGTCTGCGCCAAGTTATCCCTATTAAGATTATTATTATTATATGGAATGGTATCTTCGGAAGGTATTGAACTTCGAGTCACGCGAGATCGAAGAGGTCGAGGTGAAGGTCCACTTCGTAGGTGATGTCTATCCCAGGAATCCCAGTATAGGTTCATCTCGCTGTTGTCCATGTCACCTCGCAAGAGAACATCTTTAAACAAATATATTTCGCCTGTATAGTTTTATTCCAAAATATGCAACAAAACTTTATAGAAGTAGAAAAAATATCGTGTTGACTGACTTGCAATGAGAATTTAATTGTTATTAGTTAATTTTGTAACGTTCCGAATTTATCAATGAAAAACTAAGAGGCTTTGTAATAAAACGAGTTGAACATTATGAAGCTACATGTTACAACAAAGCTACATGTTAACATTTTTTTTCGCTATAGGACCAAATGTGTATTGTTTTTAAGACTCTAAAGTACTGTTTAAGCTAAAAAAAAATAGATTTTTTGAAAATCCTAGAGTGGGTGTTACCTGTTAATGGAGATGGAATATGGAGTTCACGTAAAGTTTTAAATTCGAGTCCTTAATTTTAAAAGTTTTTAAAATAAAAATTATGTAGGTACTACTGTATATACAATAATCTGACAAAAACTTTTACCCATGTAACGGCGAAGATTATGAAGAGCACGACAAAGCCTGCGAAGTTCTTCTTCGTGCCGTAAATTATTTTCTCCCAACATGCTACCTAATTCGTGTTCCGATTTTTCTTTCAATGCCTCGAGAGAATTCGCTTTCGAGCATACCATCTGGAAAAAATTCATTGACGGTGTGTAATCTAATTTGAAATCACTGGTATTTCACCGCTAAAACGCTGTTCAAATTTTTAGAAAATTCCAGAACATTAGAGATTCATTAATTAATTAAATTGAAAAATATTCTACTGAGGAAGATTTTTAAAAAATCCAAAATATTGCACAATTTCTTATAACATTCTGGAATTTTATTGACGATTCTTTATACCATTAAACAATATTAATTTAAATTCTGAATTATTTCAGATAATTCAAAATTCATAAAAAAAATTGTTGGATATTTAAATATTATTTTATTAGAGATAATCCAAACAACTAAAGAACCGAATCTAAATCAAATAAAAGCAGAGGAATCGATTCATAATAGTATACTTAAAGGGTGGAACTCCAAAAATACATAAGAGCTGTTTTTTCGAAAGTTAAAATTTTATTTTTAATTTACAATCTAAGGCCGTCATTTTTCTGTTAAAAGAAGTGCAAAATTCGAAATAGTTTTTATGTAGGAATTATTTGAAAATTGCATTTTCCATATAATCGGCCTATTGAAAATCCAAAAATACGTAGGAACCAATGGCGAATTATAGAAATCCCGTGTTCCAAGGCAAACTATCGAGGTTCTAGAGTTTTATACTTTAAATATATGTATACTTATGTATATACTGATGTGTATATTAGGGTATTTTTCAGAGCTTACTACTATATGAATTTCGTTTATTAATCGATCTTAAAACAACCATCTCAGTAGTTAGTCTCTTTATTTTATTCAATGGAACTTAATGTACGAAATTGTTATGAATTTCAACCAATATTGGTATGAAATTAAACAATTTTAGCATGAAATGTCTTATACTATAAAAAAAAAACGTAGGCCATTATAGATAGTCATATGCGTTTAAAGCAGTTGTGCCATGCGAAAATAGTTCCAACTTTACCCTACAACAGTTGTAAGAAACTCATCCTTTCTTGCTATGACATATTAAGCCACGCCTACCGGCAATAAAGTCGATCTATCGATAGGTTACATCCCTATATAAATAGCGTACGCAGCGCCATCGCTGATAAGTGTCGGCTAGCCAACACTTTTTTTGTAAGAGTACTCATACCCAAAAAGGATGAGTTTCTTAGAACCGTAGTAAGGTGAAGTTTGAGCTATTTTCGCAAGGCACAACGACTTTAAAAACAATAAATTTTGTACTTTTTAAGTATGAAGGGATTCTTGTTTAAAGTGAATGGATTTTTTACCAGGATAGTAAACAATGAAACTTGCTATAAAAGTGTGATAAGTACTTTCACCTTAACCACCTCTTCCGTATGATCCGAGAGCGACCGTGTATTATTATTGGTTCATAAGTATTTTTGGATTTCCAAACCCTCTCAACTTATGCGTGGACAAATTTGAAAAGGCTCTATCTTTTGTTATTTTAGTTGGAAATGTTTAAAATATTAACACGTGATGTATTCTACCATAATCTATTAATAATATTTTAGACAAAAAAAATATTGAGAAATGTCAAAATGTGAACGCTTTTTTATCTACATGAAGTTGCACTGTTTACACTCTACCTGATTAAAAATGGACTCGGTATTTACCTGAATGGATTCCGGTGTAAGTCCCACAACTCGCAACCATTGTGGCAGAGATGGACACTGTCGCATTTCCACAGGCAGCGATTCCTCCGGGAGTTTTGATTTGGTCACAAGTTGCTTCGAATATAATTTTATCAACTTCCCCTGTAACAAAAGAAATAAGAGATTTATTTTTATTACAAAACTTTAAGTAGTATTTGCTTCTCTACTATGCAGTTGCTGCCAACATAAATAGCATTTACAGAAAGATATTGTAAATGAATATTAATATTAATGTTCTAATAAAATAGAATGTACTTCGTAAAATTCAATTGATTTCAAATTTCAAAAAACTGGTTAACCCTTTGCGACACACATATTTCTAAGAAACAAATTTTACAGTCACACGCACCTTAGGGGGTTTTCGGGGTCGCTGATTAGGAATCCGGAGTCAGATTTCCAAAATTCAAAATTTTAAGAAATCAACATTCAAAATTTCCAAAAATTTTTAATTCCGCCATCTTGGGTTTTTCGAAGTTGAATATTTTGAATATAGATTCAGATTCAGACATTAAAATAAACACCTCAAGAACAAAGTTGAAAAAAATACACTTTTTATATTGGGTTTGTTCTGAGAAATACTGGATTTTAGAGTTTTTTAAACAAAAAAATCTGCCCGCTTACGCGGGCACATTCTCGTACACATGTCCCGCTTCGCGTTCCGTGTTGCACGCTTAGCGACGCTTGTGCCCTTCGGGCGCTTGCGAGCGTCGCGACGTTTGCACCTATTTGTTTTTAAATTACTACAAAATGGCATGGAATGCAAACGAAAGCTAATTTACTTAAGGTTCTATCGACCTTAAGGAGCACATTCTCATCAGGGCACTCGCGCTCGATATTTCATTTAAACCTCGCGCTTCGCGCTCGGCTTTGTTTAACAATATTTTTCATGATTAAAACGAAAACTACTTATCCAATAATTATAGCCAATAATTATGTTTCTTATCATTTTCTCTGTATCTCGCGTTACTTGGCTCAAAATTTGAATTTTAGATTTTTTAAGGAAATTCAAAAAGTTATTATGGCTATCCTATAGAGTGTTAAAAAAAAAATATTTTTCATCTTTATACTTTTTTCATATCGTGCGTTGTTTGGCTTCCAATTCAAGTTTTATTTCATTTTTTTGGATTTTCAAAATATTATAAATCTTTAAATTTTTTTTTATCCAAAAAAGTCATTAAGAAAAATTGTTCATCTTTTTGAGTACTACGAACATCCGTCATTAGAATTTTTAAAGTTAAAAAAAATGTGGTTTCAAAAATTTTCAAAATGCTCCAACTTTTTAAATTTTTATCCAAAATGGCTAGCCAACGAGCTTGACCTTCATTTCAGGACACTAAAAGAGTATACCAAAGGACAATGCAATCGGTAAATTCTTTCGAAAGTTAGCGTGCTAACAAACTAAAATCTACAGACAGACAGACATACAGATAGACAGACAGACAAACAGACAGACAGATATACAGACAGACAGATATACAGATAGACAGACACATTCGTAAAAACATGTTTTTCGGGTTCAGGGGGTCCCAAAACGTGGACATTTGATGAAAACTGGGGGGGTCAAATTTTACACAAATCTAATACATTCTCTCTGATGAGAATGTAAAATTCTGTATTAGGTACAGTTTATAGTTTTTATAGATATAGATATAGTTTATAGTTTTTACATTCTGTATTAGATATAGAATTTTATTATTCTGTATACATTCCGTATTAGATTTGTGCAAAATTCGATTTCCCACCCTTTCTTGACAAATTTCCACGTTTTATGTCCCCCTGAATACAAAAAAAAAAGTTTTTACGAATGTAATTGTTTTCTTTCATGTTTTTTGAATTTACAAAATACTATAAGTTAATTATTTTTAACGAAACAAATACTATGAATATCCGTCCATAGAATTGGTAAATTAAAAAAAAAGTGGATTCAAAAATTTTCATTTTCAAAATGCTCCACGTTTTTGAATTATTATCCAAAATAACTGGCTAATGAACTTGATCTTCATTTTAGGACATTAAACGAGTTATCGTGTTAATAAACTAAAGATCTACAGACAGACATACAATTACATTCGTAAAAACTTTTTTTTGTGTTCAGGGGGGCATAAAACGTGGAAATTTGACAAGAACGGGTGGGAGATCAAATTTTACACAAATCTAATACATTCTCTTCGATGAGAATGTAAAAACCTTTTTTTACATTCTCATCAGAGAAAATGTATTAGATTTGTGCCCAAAACAGTTTCATCAACCTAAACGCCTAGGTTCACCCTCAAAAACAACTCCTACCAACGAAATATTAGCTGTAAAGTGGTATCAACTTTTAGGCTCACTCAATACAAGCAAACATAATTTGCTTTCTCATAGAGGAAGCATTAAGAAGTTACTATATTTTTTTATTTAACACACACACTCACAAAATCTTTCAGGACATCACATTAGATATACTCCCCTTGAAATATGCCCAAAAAACCTTTTTTGGTTACTCTATTTTTTCACCACTACAAAGCTTCTTTTATGAGGAAGCAAAATGACATAAATTCAAAGGGCAAATGAGAAAAATTACGAAGGTGTCAAAGCGCGTTTTATGTTTATATATTAAAACGTTGTTTTGTGTATCTTTTGACATCAAATGGAACTATTTAGTGCAATCAGATTTTAGGCCTTCAAGTGAGGAGATTTATGATTTTCTTGTGCTTAGGGGTTGATTTTGAGGGTCTCGTCTTTTTCACAAAAAATAACTTTTTGTTGACGTACACGTTGAAAACTTCAGTTTCATCTCAAAGTTGTCTGCCTGGCGAAATTCTGCCATTGTCTGTATTATGGCGCGAGATTCAAAATCGAATTAAATGAATTCGATTTTAAATGGCGCGTTAAATTGTGACCAATGTGGGAAGCCAAAATGTGGTGCGTGCGCAGGCAAATCGAGAGCACTGTGCCGTGGTTGCAAAAGCCACTATTTCCGTGCTGAAATGAGACCGGGAAGATGTACTTTCAGCTAGGGGATGAAGAAAATGATATTTCATAACAATAGCTATTTGTTATAGAAACAGTATAATTAAGGCCATCAAACGTGATAATTGGTACCAATTTGCGTTGATTCTACCAATTATCCCATTAAAGATGTCCCTTCAAACGCAAGTGGAAAGAAACAAATGTCAAGATTGGTCCAAAAGTAGTGAGACATTATTTCTGCATAACTATGGAAATAACACATGTAAATAAAGTGAAGATTTATATATATAGTTTTTATGAAAAATAATACGTCATAGTTTTATATTCTATATATACATATAATATATTTTTACAAAATAGATTATAAAAATGCCAATGTTTTTTTCTACGTTTTATTAAAATTTAGAATTTATTTATCCATATTTAGAATTTGTCCTGAAAGAAGCATATAAACTTGATGATCCGACGCTGAAAATTCTTATCGGAACGCGACTCAAAGGTAAAGCGATGGAGTGGTTTCATTCCCTGCGAGTCTCTTGAAAGAATTAAAGAAGATGTTTCATCATAGGCCGAATAAAATTGCGATGCGAAGAAAGTTCGAGGAGCGAACTTGGAAGAAGAATGAGACATTTCATGACTACGTGCATGAAAAGACGATTCTAGCAAACCACCTCAATATGGACGACGACGAGATAGTAGGTTACATCGTTGACGGGATTCCTGATGTTCAGCTACGTGACGTAGCACGACTACAAGGATTTAATTCGATGGAATCGCTGCTGCAAGCATTTGAAGAAATATCGTTATCCGACAGGACTGGTGCATCGGGTTCGAACTTCAAGCAAGACGACAAAGCGAGCGGAGGTAAGCGTAGAAGCGAAAAGACGGTAAGCAGTAGGAGCGAAACAGGTGAGCAAAGTGCGTTTGACGAAAGAGGTGCGTCGAGTGAAATAAAAATGTCTAACGTTAAGAGACATTGTTTTAATTGTGGTCAACGCGATCACGTCAGCGCTACCTGTCCGATGAAAGATAAAGGAACGAAATGTTTCGCGTGCGGTGAATACGGACATATTGCTTCGCGATGCGAGAGTAGAAAGAAAGAAGCGACGAAGAATAGCTGTGCGGTAACTCAGACAAAGTTGAATGAGTATGATAAAAATGTTTTAATTGACGACGTGCCGATTCAAGCTTTACTTGATAACGGAAGTGATTTAACGATGATGCGAGCAGACGAGTATGTGAAGCTAGGCTCTCCGCGTTTCGAGAATAAATCGATCCCATTTCGAGGTATTGGAAAAGAGCATAATGCGACGTTAGGAGAATTTAGCGCGACACTGACAGTTGACGGGAACTCTTATCCGATTCTAATTCGCGTGGTTTCTGGCGAGTTGTTAAGACACAAGTTGTTAATAGGTCGTGATTTTTTGCATACGATAGATTTGACTGTAAAGCGCGGAAAAGCTACAATCAGCCCGTCGGCAGAAAGTTTTTCCACAGGTGATGAGAAGCCTGAGATTTTTCGAGTCAATGTAGTAGAATGCTGTGATGCGAGTATGGCTGATTTATCGTATATTCAGGATGAGAAGCACAAGGAAGCTATTCGAGTTCTCATCAATGATTATAAACCGATAAAAAATTGTGATTTAGGTATTAAAATGACACTTGTACTCAAAGACGATGAACCAGTGTACCAAAGGGCGAGACGATTGGCGCCACACGAGCGAGAAATAGTCAATGATCAGATTAATGAATGGATAAATGATGGAATCGTCCAACAGTCCGTTTCTGATTATTCTAGTCCAGTCGTTTTGACAACGAGAAAAGATGGTTCAAAAAGGCTATGTATTGATTATCGACTTTTGAACAAAAAGATTATAAAAGTTAGGTATCCGCTGCCGCTGATTGAAGATCAGCTGGACAAGTTACAAGACGCGCGAGTATTTAGCACCCTTGATTTAAGAAACGGATTCTTACATGTGCCAATTGACGAGTCGAGTCGAAGGTATACAGCTTTCATAGTACCTGATGGTCATTTCGAATTTTTAAGAGTACCGTTCGGTCTTTGCAATTCGGCACCTGTTTTCCAAAAGTTTGTAAACGCTGCATTTCAAGAGCTTATTCGCGAAGGTATTGTATTGACGTATATGGACGACTTGATTGTACCATCTAAAGATTATAAGAGTGGGCTAGAGAAAGTAAAACGCGTATTAAAAACGGCGAGCGAGGCTAGTCTTAATGTAAATTGGAAAAAATGTGTGTTTCTTCAGACGAGAGTCGAGTATTTGGGACATATAGTCGAGAATGGGCGTGTCCACCCAAGCGAAAGAAAAATCGAAGCTGTTGCACAGTTTCCAAAACCGAAAGACGTTCGACAGGTTCAGGGATTTCTAGGGTTAACGGGATATTTTCGAAAATTTGTACCTGGATATTCTCTCATAGCACGACCACTGTCTAACCTGTTAAGATCAAATGTAAAATTCGAATTCAATGACGCTCAGAACGACACTTTCATGCGTCTTAAGATTATTTCGACGAGTCAGCCTGTTTTGAACTTGTACCGCATAGGCGCAGATACGGAGCTGCACACTGATGCGTCGAAACATGGCTATGGTGCGATTTTGCTCCAAAGAAACAGCGAAGATAAAGCGTTACACCCAGTGTATTACGCTAGCGGTAAGACGACTCCAGCACAAGAGAATTACCCAAGCTATGAGCTTGAGGTACTTGCGATTATAAAAGCGCTTAAAAAATTCCGAATATATTTACTTGCGATTCCATTCAAAATTGTAACTGACTGCCGTGCGTTTACTCTTACCATGAACAAGCGAGATCTTTGTGTACGTGTCGCAAGATGGGCGCTCCAATTAGAGGAATTTTCCTACAGCATAGAGCACCGTCCAGGTAAAAGTATGGCACATGTCGATGCGCTTAGTCTCAACCCGCTACCGACGTGCATGCTTGTCGAAGAGATCAACGAAGGATTGACGCCAAGAATGAAGAAAGCACAACAGGAAGATCCAGAAACTCGAAGAATATCCGAGTTAGCAGAAAAAGACGAAGCTCGAGGCTATGTGATCCGCAGAGGTGTTCTGTTCCGAGACGATGAAGGTGATCTGCGACTTGTGGTCCCAAAGAGGATGCAGACACAAATTATCAGAATTGCACACGAGAGAGGTCACTTCTCAGTAATTAAAACGGAAGCTCTCGTGAAGAAGGACTATTGGTTGCCGAATCTCCGTACCAAAGTCGAAAAAGTGATCCGCAACTGCATTAGTTGCATACTAGCTGAAAAGAGGCAAGGACGGCAAGAGGGGTATCTAAATCCGATCGACAAGGGCGAAGTGCCCTTGGATACATTTCACATTGACCATTTGGGCCCTCTGGCTACAACAAGGAAAAGTTACCGACATATCTTTGTCGTGATTGACAGCTTTTCAAAATTTACGTGGCTATACGCAACCAAATCGACGACGACGACGACTGAAGTTTTGGACCGACTTGAGAAGCAGGCAATGACGTTCGGGAATCCAAGAAGAATCGTATCTGATCGAGGTACGGCCTTCACATCAAACGATTTCCAGGCCTTCTGTAACGATGAAGGAATTCAACATGAACTGAACACAACTCCTCATAGAAGCATCGGTATGACACCGTTCCGTTTACTTTTTGGAGCTCAAGCACGCATTCGTGAAGAACCACGTATTCGCGACCTCCTCGAAGATGAATTGAGCAAAGCTTTTGACGAAGATCGCGACGAAAATCGACTTCAAGCCAGAGAGAGTATCTTGAAGATCCAAGAAGAGAATCGACGTGTTTTTAATAAAAAGAGAAGAAATGCCAAAGTCTATCAAGAAGGTGATTTAGTAGCTATTAGAAGAACGCAGCAAGGGCCGGGTTTGAAATTTGCACCAAAATATTTAGGACCATACGAAGTAATGAGAGTCCTTCGAAACGATACTTACATGGTTCGCAAAATCGGCGAACAGGAAGGACCCTCACAAACCTCATCAGCCGCCGATCATATGAAGTTTTGGGCGCACAACCAAGGCGATAGCGATTCCGAAGAAGATCAAAGCGATGAAGATCAAACCAACGAAGGAGACATTCGAGGGCGAATGTCATCGTAAGGGGGTTGATTGTGGGATCCGATATTAGATCATACGCTACTGTGGTCGCTTAATTCCGGCAATGTTCGTTATTTGTTCGGGAAGATTTGCCTACAGTCGTTCGGGGATATTCGTGATCTCTCGGAAGACGTCGCGTGACGTCAGCGCCGCTAGAGGAGACGAGAGCGAAGATGGCGATTTAGACAAGAGAGACGAAAAGCCGTGATTGCAAAAGTTGTATCTGTTAAATGTTAAAATAAAGTTATTTGTTCTCTGCTATTCACATCTCTCATTCCATCACTAATAGGAATTATTAACCCTTTCCTATATTTCAATAATTTTGTAATTTTTTTGGAGTGATTTCCATTGGGAGTGGTTTTTAGGGGTTCTCGTAAACGTTCCACCCCCTCAATTATTTTGGGGACTATTAAAGAGAATTTTCCACGTTTCGAAATTCGATGTTTTTTATTAGATTTTTGCTGTGTTCCATTAGGGGTTGTTTTTAGGGGTTCTCGCGAACCTTTAATACTTATTTATTTTGTAGCTATAT
The DNA here is from genome assembly GCA_900474275.1 of Synergus japonicus. Taxonomy (NCBI): domain Eukaryota; kingdom Metazoa; phylum Arthropoda; class Insecta; order Hymenoptera; family Cynipidae; genus Synergus; species Synergus japonicus. Next base: position 71,858 of record UCOH01010146.1, read on the forward strand.
TAAAATTAAAATTTGACTTTCAATTAAAAAATTACTTTAACAATTTCTTGCTATAATTAATTCTCTGATGAGAATGTATTAAGGGCATGTGATCCTTTACCATAAGAGGAAATTAGTTATACCAACTATACACTCATAATAATAAATATTTTTAGTAAATAAGAGTCAATAAACCTTCGCTTCATACATACGAAGGTTTATTGACTAGCTAAAAATATTTATTATTATTAATGTATAATTCGTATAACTAATTTGCTTTTATGGTAAAGTATCACATGCCCTTAAGAGGTTATTCTACTTTGTACGTTAAAGAAGAGCTATTTTTGAAAATTTTTTTTTAGTATTTCATGAAAAATATAGATATAAATATTGTTAAGTATGAAGGGAATTTTAATGTTTTCATGGAATTTCGGGGAATTTTAACGTATTGTAAGGAATTTTGACAACTTTCAAGTAATTTTTACTAAATTCAAACGAATTTTATGATTTCTAAAAGGTTTCGTAGAATTTTAAGAGATTTCAAGATATATAATTGAATTTTAAAGGAATTATTGTACAATTTTAAAAGATTTTTAAACGAATTTTAAAGGATAAATGGGGCATTATTCCTCAAGTGTACCACCCTCAGAATTCGACTTTGTCTGATCGAACTCAAACTTGGGTCCTACTATGTAAAACTTTGGAGGAAAAAGTTTTTCTCGATTAGATAAAAATTTATTGAGATAGGGAAGGGGGAATTTTTCGAATTTTTTCGATTTTGTACGTGGAAATAGCCTTTTTCCTTAATATTACGTCCCTATAATGAATGTAATGCAGGCATTAGAAAACTTTAATGATAGTCTCAACCTTGTATAATGGAGAGAACAATGTACCGAAAATAAAATATCAAAAAGACCAAAGAAGTAATTTATTTTTAAGTAAATGAGAAAGTTAAGAAGTTGCAAGCGATCAGAAAAAAGAAGGGAAAGAAGGATAAGTTTAAAATAGCTTATAAATAAAATCGAACTGTACACCTAACGCAATAATGATGTACACGATGACACTGTTTCGACGTATTACAATATGTTTATTTGATAGAAATTTATTTTCTTAATATTATGTCCCTACAATGATTGTAATGCAGGCATTAGAAAACTTTAATGACAGTCTCAACCCTGTACAATGCAGAGAGCAGTTTAATAAATAATAAATATTCATAATTGATATGATGAATGAGTCCGAAGAAGTTGCGCAGAGCGAGAAGCCCAGCAGTCTCGAGCGCCATCGGCGCGGCGCTTTACTCTTTATTTAATTTCTCGAAAACAACAAAAAACGGCAAGATGAAATTTACAGCATCGAAAGATAAAGACTTAAGCTTTATTTTGAGACCAAAAAAAATAATAAAAAAACATGCCTTTTTTTCTGCAAAAGTCAAAACTATTTTGATTTTCAAAAAAATCGGTCAAATTTTCAATTTTTAAAAAAATGGTTATAACCATTCGATATACCAGGAAAAAAGCTATCAAAAACATATGGGAAAAAATTTTGTATATTCCATAGGAAAGGAGCACAAAATCGAAAAAATTCGAAAAATTCACCCTCCCATATCTCGGTAAATTTCTATCCAATCGAAAAAAAACTTTTTCCTCTAAAGTTTTACCTAGTAGGACCCAAGTTTGAGTTCGATCAGACAAAGTCGAATTCTGAGGGTGGTTCACTTGAGGAATAATGCCCCATATATGGAATATTATCGTCAACAAATTACAAAAGATTTATATAAATTTTCAAATATTTTATAGAATTTGAAGGAGTTTAAAGTTTGTCCATTAATTTTATCGATGGATTTCAAAAGATTTTTATGACTCAAGAAATTTCGTTGAATTTAAAAGGGTTTTGAAAGCTGTTGTTAAATTAGGGATTAAATGATTTCATAGAATTTTATCAGATTTCTAATAATTGCTTCCTCAAAGAGGAAGCTTTTTAGTGGTGACAAAGCCCAGTTTCCTAAAAAAGGTTTTTTTGAACACATTTCAAAGGCAATATATCTAATATGATCATCTGGAAAAATGTGCGGATGTGTGTGTGCGTATGTATGTCACGATCCAACAATTTCTTAAAAACGCATAGAGATAAATTGATGAAATTTTGCATAGTTATTCCACTATATACCTAATTGAATTTCTTATAAGGGTTTCACAAAATATTTAATTTTAAAAGTTTTATGTACTTTTATAATTTTCGTAATATTCATTTTTCCATTACAACTTCTCAAATATTGAAAATTTAAAACTGATATAAGGAAAATTAAGATTCCTTTCATCGAGACGAATCGATTGACCTATATGATTAATGCATTTCATTAAAAAATAAGGTTCTTATGGTTAATTGTATTTTTTTAAATTAATTTTTCGAATATAACTTCTCAAATAATCAAAATGTAATACTCATGTAAAGAATACTTATGCTGTTAAAAAAGTTTTTTAATTTTTAAGAATTTTTAGATATTTTTGCAAATATCGAATTTCAAGAGGTTTTTAAGAATTTTAAGAGATTTTATCATAAATTATGAAGAATTCCGAAGTTTTTTGTAAAGTTTTAAGTGGCCAGCAAACCAATATGTGCAACAACAAAACGCACGATTATTTTCTTTTTTCTTTTTACAACTTAACCCATTAACGTTAAAAAGACGTTAATAAAAAATAAGTAACCTTTTCTGCAAGATATTTCACTATGAAAACGTAGGACAAAAAATTTAAAAGGTACCTTACCTACTATTTTCGACTGTGCTCTTTTCGATGGTGCTATAAAAATTTTAAAAAATTACGTTTTTTTTACAAGATTTTTGCAAAATAAAATAACAAAACCAGGATTTTTCATACCTTTTTTTTTTCTTTCTACATTTTCGATGTCTTATCATATTATTATTCAATTATGAAACAGCCCAATCGCGTCCTCAATTGTTGTCGTTTCTATTTTGTTTTTATCATTGTTTAAACTTGCAAAATAACGGTAAAACCGATTGACAAATTTTACAATTTTTCGACTAACTAATTTTTGCGATTAAAACACGCATTTTATATCGAAAGTGCAAGTTCTATATAGGTACTATGGTTTTTTGGGTCGCTGATTACGAATTTGCTATTTTTTTTGCAAAATTAATTTTTTAAAACCATTTGTTTAAAAAAATTATTGCAATAAATGATGATTTTTAGAATATGATTGCAGAATCGTAATCTACGGGAAAAAATATTTTGAAAACGTATAGATAATTTTAATTATTTAAACAATTATGCAAATTATTAATAAATACCTTTTTTCACACCAAATATGTTGTTATATATGGTTTTCTGGGTTTTTAGAGTTCCTGATAAAGAATTTGATATTAATTGTACAAAATTCTATTTTTTACACATTTTTTTGACAATTAATCCACCAATATTAATATTACAAAAAAAAAATCTAAATGAAAAAAATGTTAACAGTGCTTTATATAATATAATATTTTATTAATTATTAGCATAATTATTTACGAAATTAAAGATTTTTTAAGGATTTTAAAAATATTTCTAGAAGTTTGAAGGCATATTCTAAATGTTTTGAAATTTTGAGGAATTTAAAAATATTTTAAAGGGTTTCTAAAAATTGGGGAGATTTTATGGAATTTTAAGGATTTCTAATAATTTTGAGTGATTCAAAGAGAAGTTTCTTAAAAGATTCAGTGAAATTTTAAAGGATTACATGGAATTAAATGAGACTTTTAACTAATTTTAAAGGATTAAAGGATATAAATGGATTTTAAATTCTACCGTAAAATCTCAAGAACTTTCTTGGAATTTTAAGAGATTTTAAAGCTTGCGAGGGAATATTATGAAGGATTTCAAAGGCTGTACATTTTTTAAGAGCTTTCAAGGAATTATTTAATTTTTAAAAGATTTTGCGGAATTTAAAAGGATTTCATGGAATTTGATAATATTTCTAAGGATTTTAAGAGACTTTCTCAATGTTATGAAATTTCAAAAGGTTGTTAGGTATTTTTAAAGATTTTTTTAATTAAAAAAAAAAGAATATAATTGTGAATTAAACAAATAAAAGAATAACGTAAAATTTTATATATATATGTACGTAGGGTATGTAGTTTTACACCGAATTTCATAACCTCTAAAACAGGTCATGACGTCCGAGTGATGTGTTAAAAATAAATACGTCATGTCAAAAATGTTCCTGAAGCCAGTTTTCGGGAAGATCTCCTAACCTAAAGTGACTTAAAAAGTGGGGAAAAAGGTTGGGAAAATATTGATTGAGAAGAATAAATGAATGATGAAGAGTAAATTTGATGTTATTTTGCAAGCAGGTAAGCCCAATCAACAACAAGAAGGAAGTAGTTCAAGGTGAGAAATTCGCGGGAAGTGTGTAGTTGCAGTTAAATATGTAGTGGAATTGGGAGAAGATTGATGAAATGGGTGAAAAGTGATTTTCTGACCTCGAGGGTTCGAATTTCTTGTTGGGTAAGTTCGGCGCTGGTTGAACATTGTGTCCTGAGGCCTTCAAGTCGTTCGGCCGAGATGTCAATCATGGATTGAACGACGTCCAAGGCACGTCGAATCTCCTGCTCGGCATCCTCGTCCGCCATCCCTTGACTCGACGACGAACCCGTAATTGAACCGTATAAATTTCTATTTCGCGAACATTATTTGGCCCGCGGAGCCTCCTTCCCCTTTTCCTCTTTTTCCCCCAATTTCACCGATTTTGCCGCCGCCTTCTCACCAAACAAACTGCACTAAACTAAACCACTTATCAACATTCAGCAGCCATCTTGGCCGTTCGAATTCGAGTCTGACTCTGACGTCAGTGTCAGTGCCCCCTGGGGAACGGCAACCGTGAACACTGCCAAGCATTTATTTTTATACTCCTGAAACAGCACCAAACGCGGCTAATTCAAATAATACATTCTAGCAATGGTAGTAATAAGATATTCTTGTTAAGTCTGTTGGAGCAATGGAAAAAATGCTATCTTTTATTTTAGATTTTAAGGCCGTCAAAAATACACGGATTTTAGTGTCGTTTGGCAATTTAGGTTTTAGGTTAGATTAGCCAAAAATTTTCCATTTTAGCCAAAAAAAATTATTATTTTGTGTGTGTGCGCACGCGCGCGTGTGTGTGTGTGTGTGAGAGACACATCGGTAACTACACAAGGTAAAATTATTGAATTACGCCTATATTTTCCTTTAATCAAAAATCAAAACACCAAGTCCCCTAAATTTGAGCCTGCTTTCCCTTCAGGACTTGAAAAAACTTTTAAAAAGTCCTTCCTGTAGCCTCAAAAAGTCGACGAAATTTGCCCTGCAGATTACAGTATACTACAGATTTCTTGACCCTCCTGCAACAGCCTTAAAACCATTTATTTACTGCGTCTTAAAATCTAAAGTAAAAAAATGACATTCCCAAATAGCCCCTGTCGTACAACCAAAAGATTGTCGATAAAAAAAACGACACTTCAAACACATCATTTTTGCGACCTCAAACACCGCGTATTGGTAAGATGTGGACACAATGGCGGATTTTAAGGCATTCCACAGATTTTGCTATTTTTATGTGTTTGTTTACATGTTTTCGTGAAATGCTGCAACAGGCTTAATGTTATTTAAAATCGTACGAAATCCCTTAATATTCTTAACAACCTCATTATATCTCTTAAAATTAATCAAAATTCCATAAAATTTCATTAAATTCTTTTAAATTCTTGAAAATCCAATATATTGTTAACAAATCCTTTAAAATTTTCGGAAAAAATGTTGTTCAGATTACTTAATATCTCATAAAATATTTTTCATTTGCTTAAAATTACTTAAAACTCCATGAAATCCCTTGTAATTCTTGAAAATTCAATGAAATCTCGTGAATCCCTTGAAATCCATTAAGTCGTTAAAATAACTTAATTTTCTATGAAACATTGTAAAATCTATGAAAATTAGTTAAAATTCCATGCAATTTCTTTAAAACATAAAATTCCTCGAAATCGTGAAATCATTATTTCTAAAATCTCAGTAAATTTCGTAAAGCCCTTTTAAATTCCCTAAGGCAATAAGTATTGGCACCTTTTTTGTAAAGAATTTTTTTATCAAATTAAAATTTATATTACAGATCCTAATTTTTCACACAAGATTATAGATATGAAATACTATTGTAACATTTTTTTAAAATAATAATTCTGGCTGGTATGGCTGCCGGAAGTTACTCATTTTAAAAACTGGCGTGCATGATTCAGAACAAGAATACTCTAATAAGGACAGTCAACTCCGATGGTGGGGTAAGACAGTCGTGATGTCCAGAAATATGAGCAGGGGAGGGCGGAGTTTTGGTTCGCGGTATACCTGCGCCATTTCAAGCAGTTTGTTTTTATTCTGCGCATCGACAGAATGGCAAAATCTGACTGATCTATAACCATCATTTTATGTTTATAAGATTCCAAGTGAGTGCAGTAAGATGGTTATTTTATGTTGCATTGATTTTTGCCCGAGTAGATTTTGTAAATTTAGCAGTGTGAAAAAAGAAAATGTCACATTATTTTCATTCATTAGTTTAGATACTTTTTGCATAGAACAAAGAATTGAAAATCTGACTTGCAAAAATAATATTTTAATTTTAATGATTATTATTTTATGATAATTTAATTTTCACTGATTGCTTGAGAATTTTATATTTATATTTATAATTTTATTTTTATATTTTTTTAACTACTTAAAGTAATATTGACATTGATAGTATGACAATTTACTCTCTTTAATTTTTTCCACGATACATGAATATACAGACGGATTCAAATAATTCTGTATGCGCAGTGTGTTCTATTCTGGAATTTTTGGCGCTGCCTGACAGGCTTTATTCCTAGGTCCGCCCACAGCTGCACGGAGAGAAGTAAACAGTAAACGTAACTGCTATCACCGTAATGGTTACTGCGACGACCGTAAACGTTACGCAAAGAAATTCGAATAGTCTCTCTGCAGTGCCTTTTGCGGTGCCCAACTGTGTCGTTACGGTTTATACCGTAACTATTACTGCGTCAACCGATTTGGGAGTCGAAGTGACTAAAACGGTCCACACCTGAACCTCTTCGTTCATAGTAGTAACGATTACTGCCAAAATCGGTTTCGTTCCTCTTATTCGCAGTTGTGTGTTGTGTTACTGTGCGTATCAGTTGTCCGCAGGCATTTACTAAATTAAATTAAATACCTTCAAAGTGATTGTTACAACGACAGTTAATAAAAATTTCACACCATAAAAGCAACTTTTGAAACTTCTAAAAAAACGAAAAATTATGTTACCTATTATATATTTAAATATACACTAAACATATCAATAAAAATGCATATATGTACTATGCATGAAAGATTTTACCTTATATAGTATAAAATACTACTGTATACTTATCTGATAAGTATACAATTTTTTTAAAATATGACTATATATATATATAACATTTATAATTTATAATATTTGTAATACATTTTAACATTTATACTATATAAGATATTATATATATATATATATATATATATATA